>JBAFWW010053549.1:0-19444 GCA_036873685.1 Agapornis canus | reverse complement strand
GAAAGGGGGGTTGAGTGAGTGATTGAGCTGTGTGGCTGGGTTTAAACCACGACAGTCTCTCATTAGTATTACTACAGGGAATAACTTGGAGAAGCTAAGCTAAATACGTGCAGAATTTTGATTTGGGGATTTTTTGTTTGGGGTTGTTTGTTTGTTTGTTTGTTTTTGACATATGGTACATTTTAGGAATTCAGATATCTATAAAGAATGTGCTCAGGTGGAATCTTCCTAAAATTTATTTTACAACCTAGACTGTGTCTTACCTGTAGGTCTAGACATGCTTTAGCAGTCACAGGAAGCATTTATCTTACACATCATTTTTTTAGAAAAGGGGGTTTACATAATTTTTTTTCTATACATACCACCCCTTTGAAAAATATGCTGAAATATTTTACAGATTAAAACCATGGGAATAATTTCATCACTGAATTGCTGCATTTTAATCTGCATGCAAGTTAATTCATATAATTCCTTTGTAAGACAATGACTACAGAAATAATCAGCCTGTATTTGTACAAGTTGCATGCAAACACTCAGAAAACCTTATCACTAACTGGTCAGGTTAACGCATGCAGCAAAATGCTCCTGTCACCAGGGCCACTGAGGAATGGATCTGAGACCATAAACCCAACCTGACCTCCTTCAGTGCCTATGGTTGTGCTCATCTCACAGAGTGCCTACCTCTGTGTGCCAGGCACAGGACGGAGCCACCTCTAGGTACACCACAGCCCCTCTGACTCTTCAGTCATATGTTGTTTTGCCTCTTCTGCAGGGTACCTATCAGTGACACCTTCAGGTTCTTTCCCCAAGTTAGTGAATTCTCATAAAACTAGTAGAAGTGGTAAAAAATTATCTGTGATAACTAATATTTATGTAGTGGTCTTGTACTATAAAATTATGTGATTATTGATGACATTTTGTAGAACAAAATCCCACATTACATAAAAAAAAAAAAAAAAACCAAAAAAACAAACCAACAAAAAAAACCCCAAAACATATAAAACCAGAAAGCTTTGTCTTTGTCTAAGCATTTCTGTAAGCATTTACCAGAAATATTACTATTCACTGACAAAAGTGTTCCTAATTTGAAAATGTGTTTAACACCCTGTCCTTCCCCACCAAAAAAGTTGTCAAAAAATTTGTGGTCTAGAGTTTCATGTTAGTAAACCCAGGTTTTTCAAAAAGAAACATTCTGTATCACTAGTTAATATTTTATGATTATGCTCTGAAATTACTTATTTTGCTTGCTAATTTGAGCTTAAATTAGGAGTTTTTTTGGCTTTTATTTATTGTCAAGCATGTGTTTAGACCTTATGAAAAAATACATGAAAAAAAAAAGAAAAGAAGACTAAACAAATAGACTTCAGTGAGATTAAGTTATTCTGAATTATGCTATGAAGTTTATTGTGGATTAAGTTGTTGCTTAAATTGTGCTGAAGTGAGGCTGACTGAGATTAACGCTACCAGAAAAGTAAGAAATCATCCATTACAAATGTTAAATAAATTTTTTTGTTCATCGGACCAGTCTTATTGAGATGAGCATGGGTTATCTCTGAAAGATGCATTCACCAAAAATCTGGTTGAGTAAGATTTGCACAAGAGTTTACAACTCCTGAAGAGCAATGAACTGAACTCTGAAATGGAAATTTATTGAAAACTTCAGTTCATATTTATAAGCACTTAACAAGAATCCACAGATGTTGAGATCTGCCTTAACATGCTACTGCTGCGAGAAATTATCCCAAAACTTAGTGCACACTTTGTTCTTTCATTCAACGCTTTGTTCTTTAATTGGCAAGCTCTTAAACATATCATATGTCAAATTAAAAGTTAAATAATCTGTTATTTTTCTTATTAATGACATAATTATATTGCACCACTATAAAATTGCTTTCAGTCTAATTATGTGTAGGCATAGATTACTGGTAATTAATATAACAAATAATTTTGACTACAACTAGCAGTAATAGCTTTCTTGAAGAATTTTCTAAAACCCTTAAGTAATTTTATTACTTCTACTAATAGTATTGTAATAATTCTTCAGAAGTTAGTAATTACTTAAAAAAATAAGTAATTAATTGCTACACTGAATTACATTTGCTTTCAGAACTGTTGGTGAATGGCTCCTTCTGGTCACCCGGTCCAGAGGCTCTCAGCTGGCCGTTGAGTCAGAGCCTACCTCTGCTGCATAGCTACTGGGAACACCCAAACTGCTGCTGAAACTCAGGAATCATTAAGTGATTATGGAAATGAGCACCTAAGTCTCTAAATGCCTAATGTTCTCACAGAAGCATCTGCAAAGCTGCACGGTGGGAGTGACACCTCACAGGTAACATGCTTCCTAAAGCCCTGTTGCAGGCAAAAGCTCTGGGAACCTGAAGTGAGAGTCCAATGCAGAAAGAAAATCTCTGCACTTACAGGAGAAAAAGAGTAGATTTCTTTTATTGATGGCCATTATTTTTTGTTAGTGTGTATTTGTACAGGTGCAGTCATTGCTTGATTGCTAAAGGGGTGTTAGGTTGCTGTGAATAGGAATGTCATTCAAAGGGAAAGTGGTCCAAGAACAAGCTGTTTCACTTAAAGGATGATCTGTGCTGTGAAATAATTTGCGAACCTCTAATATACTGTATTACCCCAGGACATGGCACATTAAAATATGGGTCTGTGAAAGTCTGTCATTTAAAAGGCCATCTAGTACCATGTTTTATATAAATTAATACCCATCTTATCAATAAATCTCTTTTAAAAAGATACATGATCTAAAATTTAAAAGTAAAATTTAATTTCCTCTCCTTACCAAATACTATGCTTCTGTATCAGGCTCATGCTTCAAGATCTATTTCACTAAGAAATCATTTTCATCTTCTGTATTCTGTGTTGCCTCTTTATGTCAAATATTTATACTTGTTTTATGTTTTTGCCTCACCTTATCTTCCCACTAATATAAGATACCAATTGGTGCCACTGCTACCACTCCTGCCTATCTATTCCGGAAAGTCTTTGTGACCCATTAATCCAGGTGGGAAAAATTTCACAATTCTGAGAAAGGCTCCTTATAGTGATATTTACTTCATGGATAAGGAAAAAACAATTCAAGTGGAACATAAAAGTCCTGAGGTCCAAATTACAGATATCCAGTATTCATCTGTTCAACAAAATTGTAAAGAAGAGGCAGCTCACTGAGCCTGCTCAAAAATTTTCCTGATGATCTTGCTTTCATCGAAACCCCCAGACATTCATCTGAGTTGTACAGCAGCACAGTACAGTGTGACATCTGAGCAAAGCTTATTTTGACCAAATATTCTAATGACATCAGAAATTTGCATTGGAAAAGGGAGAACTGTTTTTTCCCCTCTTTCAAGATGATTGTGTTTCAAAATTTTAAAATTTTCTAGTGTCATGTGTGCAGTGACAATAACTTTGAACAGTTCAGTTTGCTCAAAATGTTTGTCTGTCTGTTTGTTTTCTCCTTAGAATTTAATTTTGCGAGACTCTGCCCTTGTTTTCTGGTATTATTTTGTTTCAGTAAAAGGGAACATTTCAAAAATCATGAATCTCTCTCTGATATGAATTCTCTGGTAATCTGTAATAGACATACAAGAAAATAATATCATGAGTTGCAAGTTAGCATATTATCTCTACCAAAGCATCACAAGCCTTACTGTCCATCATGACAGGTGGGTGCCATCCAGAGATGTTCATAAAGTACATTAAACAATGTTCTTTCTTACTTTTTCTCTAAAACTTCAATGTTACATTTTTGTAAAACCACTGACTTTATTGGATGTGGGGACTTTTCACAAAAGACAAGGTTTATTTTGGACTTTAATCTAATTTTGGGTTCTTAAGCCATTATTTTGATTGTTATTTTTAACAGTATCATTAAGTTAAAAAAAAAAAATAAAATCCAAAAGGAATCTCAGGTTTCTCTACAAAATTGAAGTGCTTTTCTCCAAATATCCTATAAATTTTGAGCAAAATACACAGGATTTGTCATAATAAACCTCACAATCCCCTTTTTTGTGTGTTCTATTAATGCACTAAGCTAAAAATATCTTATACATACTAAAATGAATAAATATGTTCTGAATCCCAGCCTAAAGGTTTAATGCTGAGATACTGTTTCAAATCTTTTTCCTGTGAAAACTGGGTCCAAATCATAATAGCTTAAATTCCAGAAAGCATTCCTCAAGCTGTTGTTTGCAGGCTAAATTGGGTTTAAGAAAAAATTTACTTGGGAATTTATTATTGCATTCCTCATAAAACAACATCTCATAGTTTTATTTCCCTAGCTTGTGACATATTCACAGAAATCAGAAAAGGATTAGCTGACTGTAATACCAAACATATTAGAACAATCCCTTTATATCCGACAGCAAATTGCAAACAGCAGCCCCAGTTCTATAAGCTGTGGAGTTCATATTTCAGAAGTGCTGAAATATTCAACAGTTATTAAAAGTCAGTGCTTATTGTTTCATCTGATAGAAAATGCAAAATTCCTCCAAATATTTGAAGTTACATCAAGAGGTCTGTGTGGCTGGGAAATCTTGGGAATTTCTAAGCAACTTATTAAATTAATAAGCACCAGTAATGAACTAATGAAAACTCTACTGTCCTCCCAGACATTCACATAGTAACATATATACACCCACAATCTTCATGCAGTCTATACTTTGGTAGTATGTGCTGTACAGGAATACTTGTTTGGTACGCATAATAATGTTTGGAAGAGGCTCTTAAAAACATTATAGCAACTTCACCTCATGACTTGTGCAAAAAAGCTTCCTCATAGGATGTAACCTACTACACAATTTAAGTAAAGATAGTACAATTAAATCAATTGCAATGATTTACAGGATAATTTAATAATATAGATATATCTTATATGTAAAGTAATAAATGCTAAAATTTTGATGAGAAGCAGCTTAAAATCTAGCAGTAGCTCATAGACAAAGCTGATCATAGGTAATGTCTTTTCACTAAAAAAAAAAAAGGAAAGGTATTTCTGAAAGAAGGACACAATATTCATTTTTTTATTTGTTTTTCCTTCATTATTAAGAAACTAGGTGTTGCTGTACTGAACTGAACAGGAAAGAAGGTGCTCTTCTGGAATACCTGCACAAGGTATGCAAAAATTTGACATGTATGTAAAGATTTAGTAGGAAGTCATGCAAATGTGTGGAGGATTCTACTACTTTTTTGAGGAAGTCATATGGCTGCCAGTGCACCAGGCTTTACAGGGATCCCTTGCCAAAAATGTGGAAAGGCAGAAACATTTTATTTCTGTTCACACTATTAAAATTTAGTGGAGTTGAACCCTCCAAGAAAGGGTCCTGACAGCTTCTAGGATCACACTCTGCATTCTGCAGTACTGCTGAACATACAGCCGATGACAAGCAACATGACAAGACTCCCTGATAACACTGCTTTTCTATGGAGTTTCTGCTTTATGTGCATTCGCTATCTTGCAAGATCTGTATCTTGCTGGTACTATGCTGCTGAGTTCCAGTTGTTCTGTGCTCCTGCTGATTGTGTTCAGGTAAAAAGAGGGAATTTGCTTTTCTGGGAGAAAAGATGTGCATGCTGTTTTCAGTCAGAGACCAGGCTATAAATCTGGTCACTAAAACAGTTGGTTTACACCTCCACATGGATATTAGAAAGCTATGAAATGCTCCTGCTGAGTTGCACAAACTATGTAATACAGGATCTTTTCTTATATACTTTCACTTATTCCTAAGTGATACTGAAACAGACAGCAGAAACTTCGGGGGTTTGTTATTTGGTGGGTTTTGGTTTTGTTTTTTGGTTGTGGGTTTTTTTTGTTGTTGTTGTTTTTTGGGTTTTCTTTAAGCAGCAATGTGTTACTGCACCTTTTATACTTCTGCTTCATGTAGTTTAGGTAAAAACATATAAAGATCACTTTAGAGAGAGAAAGTGTAATGTTAGAAGATTAAATGAAGCCATGGTGTGCCCTTGTTTACATGTCTGACATTATCAAGAGTACCAGACACCTGTTGTCACGAGCTTTTTAATATTCACTGTAGGATTTTTTTAATACCACAGGCAAAAGTGCAGCTTAACTTTATAATAAAAGAGAAATTTTCTCCTTGCAATTTAAATATGAGTACAGTAAAGTATGGCCTGCTGTGCTCTTCCCAACTTCCAGATTCTTTCATGTGTTCCATTCACAGATAGGTAAATATTTCTTCCTCCTCTGTCCAAAGAGGAGAATTTCGTAAGAAATCTATTCTCCATTTAAGAAGTTGGTTAAGGATCGTAGCTTTCAGTAGGGGAAGGAGATCTCTGCATTCCCTAACCCTTCTCTCCCAAAAGTATACCACTTCAGGAAATACCGTATTTCCCACATCCTGCTTGAGCCATTACCATTAGTCAGAGCAGGTAAACAGATGTGCAGGTTGCATAAATGTAGGGCAACATTTGTAAGGAAAATACTGAATAGAATATACTTTTCTTATTAATTTGCACACATGCTAGACTTGTCCAAACGCATTAGGTGTAACAGTCTTCCTTCCCAGAGATCTCTGAAGAATACTGTGGTAGACCATAAGGTCAGGAGAAAGGGTAATTGCCAAAGCAGCTGTCATTGAGCAAATGACTTAGCTGAAAAGTTCTACAAAGGTCTCTTACTTTTCCTCATAGACCACAACAAACTCCAGCACTTCTTATCGCCATTTTAAAATTGCTGGTACTGGGTGAGCTACAAACACTGCTCAGATAAGATTCATTTTTTACATTGGAGAGTGGTTAAATATAAGGGCCAGATCCTTGACTGCTGTATTTTTGTTCAATAAAACCATGATTATTTTGAATAGATCGTGAGCTAACAGTAGGCATCCCATAGCACAGCAATGTAAAAGACCATACTTTGAATCTCACTGATGCTGGCTAAATCCAGAACAGGTCTCATGCAGTTCTTGGACTTGGGTCAGACTTTGCAGTTCTATCAAAGAAATTAGAATTGGACCAACTGTGGTATTGAAAAAGGGATCAAATCTGGTTAACCACAATAAGCTTAAACTGCATGGCAGCTTGCAGTCAAGCCTTAGGGCTGGAGAAAGGGTTTAGGTACTGATTTTGATATGTTGATTTAATTTCCAGAGTGGAATGTCAGAAATATAGAATCATAGAATGGTTAGGGTTGGAAAGCACCATCCGGTTCCAACCCCCCTGCTATGGGCAGGGACACCTCATACTAAAATATCTCAGACAATAAGGGAATTATTTAGAATTATTTGGTTGACATTAAAAACAATCAGTGTCTTGAATTCCAGTTTTTCCACATTCAGGACAACCTAGTGACATAAACCCAAAGGATTCATCAGCATCATTAGCTTAAGTTTCATAGACAAACTACTCTTATTGGTATGTGGTAAGATCATACATCCCACCCTTGATTCTAAGTTATTTAACTGCATTTGTTTATAATGTTGGCTATGAGTCTGACTTGAAATTGCTACCCAATAGAATATATTGGTACTGATATGTGTTGTGTGTTAAGGTGTAAATGGTCCGTTATCTGAAGTGGGATGTCTTCTGAAGTTTTGGCATTTAAAGCATGCTGGGAGGTAATGCTCCCTCTCACTGGAGTCACCTGTCACTGACTGAATACAGAAAGGACTCCTGAATGACTTTTGTATATAATTATTTGTGTCAGAACCTTTATATTAGTCCTTAATCTCCTACTTGAGAGAAACTTTTCACAAGCAAAAGGCATTCAGGTAATTTAATGTTCAGCGGTGTCATAAAATAATGTGTTAGTCCTTCTTTTAGGTAATTCCTTACATTACCAACTCCAGCAGTAAAAATTTTTATTTCAGCTGGTGTACACAATTAACTGATGTAATTCACTAGACAGCATTATTTCTTCAGGGGCTCTTCATTAGGGACTGTAGTGACAGGACAAGGGGTAAAGGGCTCAAACTTCAGCAGGAGAGGTTTAGATTGGATATAAGGAAGAAATTCTTTCCTGTTAGGGTGTTGAGGCACTGGAATGGGTTGCCAGGGAAGTTGTGAGTGCTCCATCCTGACAGTGTTCAAGGCCAGGTTGCACAGAGCTTTGGGTGACATGATTTGGTGAAAGGTGTCCCTGCCCATGGCAGGGAAGTTGAAACTTGATGATCTTAAGGTCCTTTCCAACCCAAACTATTCTATGATTCTATGAATATTGCAATGGGTTCTGGTAACTGCAGAATAGGTGGCAGATGAGACACATGTACTAATCATATCTCACGCTTAGTCCTTATCCCTGAATTTTACCTAATGGGATAGGTACCTGCTCCTTGTAGTGAAGGTATTTTTGGCTTATTTTGACTTTACATTTAGGATTGACTTGCTAATAATGATAACCAGGGAAGACTTATAATATTTGTACAGTTGGGAATGCACTATAATTTTGCTCCAAGTTTCCTTTTTTCCTTCAAGCTGCTCAGTAACCTTATGCCTGCACATGAAAATCTAGTAATGTAAGTCGGTCTTAAGCAGAGAGCCATATTAGGTATTTTCCAGATGAGAGTAGATAGCTAAACAAAGATATGACAGTGCCTAATTTTTCTCACCGTGGACTATATAACAATGTGGACAGCCTCAAAGCCACTACAGTTTATGATAGTTTAACAGCACAGTTTCAGGATGGTTTTGTACAGCCTTCTAAATTTCTTGTAGGCTGTTGCAATCTTTCAGTGTACATTCATTTTCATCTTACCAAAAAGGCTGAAAAAATGGAATGCCTGAGTAGGCTTGTAAAAGTGTAGCCAGAGAAAAGGCATTTCTCTGCAATGGTCTCAAGTTTTTGTCAAGTTCTATAGGGAAAACAAAGCATTTCCGCTTACAGATACATATATGTGCAGAGCTTAAATGCTGCCTGTTAAAAAGGTTCAGGGACCATGTAGCAGGTGATTAAAAAGCTGCCTATCTGCTGAGATCAGTTTTAGTGTCTGTAAATATGAGTTAGTGCGGTAACTGTGATGTCACCTCTTCTGTAGGTTAGTAACGTAACCCTGTCCAAACCCATTTCTGAGTATAGATTGTGTACCTTTTACCATCTTAAGACTGTAAGCTCAGAACAACATCTTCCTGTAATGTGGTTCTTCAACAGCTGCATAAAATCTGATTGAAGTTTATTTTCTGTAAAACTCTGTACTTCAGGATGGTGTTTGTTGCTTTATATTTTTCACTGTAGCATAATGTAACTGCGTTATGTCCTTAAACAGCTAGTTTAATGCAATAATTTCTTTGCTTCCATATGTGGCTGGCCACCACCAGATAGGCAGAGAGAGAAGCAGTGTGTTGAAGAGTATAGCAAAAGCAAACAAAATCAATTCCATGTAAATTGGTAGACAGTCCTGTAAAATATCTGAGTAGAACCCTTTTCTGTAGGGACTGAAGGTGTCTGACAGCCAAGCTGCATTTTGAGGAGATTCCTTCTTATCACTCCAACTCCTTCATTTCTACCTCAGTTGTGGTTGTTTTTTGCATCATGTTTTGTGAAACACTTTATTTGTAGAGCAGTACTAGTTTCTAGTGCATTATGGCATTAAGAGTGTAGGTTCAAGTCTTAGAACACGAGACCTTCGCTGTTGTTTCTTTTTCTGTAGACAGGGTGTGTCTGGTTCCTTTTCCCTCCCTATGTTCTGTATTTTCCATGTTCTTTCCATTTTAGAAGGCACACCCTGTAATTCTGAGACAGCTTAGTGCTCTGATACACTCCAAATCTTAAAATGTGCAAAAAGGAATGCAATGTGTAAATGGGGTCAAGAATTATTATTATTTGTGGCTGGTAATAGTTGAGTCTTAAGAAGCCAGCTTTCTCCGTCAAGAGAAGATTGAGAGTCATTCAGATTTGCTTCAGAGTATAAATGCATAGGAGCTCTTTCTGATGCATGGATGGCTTTGCTGGTAGAACTTTGTACTTACAGGGAAAGTCCCAGGAACTAGACCATGTTATTGGCTATTGCCCTCTGAAATGCTAATGTGGCCCCCAGTAAGCTGAAGTGTTATATGCTTTGTTGTATTAATTCATGACACCACAGAGCAGTAACTGCAATACTTCTTTAAAAATAAAGACATGGAAACTAAGTCCTTAAAAATCTATACTTTTCTAATGGAATAGCCTTCACAACATTAATAGGACATTAACACTCACATTTCTTGCAGATTTCTCTGGAAAGTTGTGGGTTGGTATGCCTTTGGTGGTATGGTGATAACAGGTACTTTGAGATTCCTGTGCTTTGGTTAAGTCAAAAATGATGAGAAATTACTGTGCCTTTTCTCCTGTCTGTCATTTATTTCAATCTTTCATGCCCCTTTATGATTTACATTTCTTCCCAATTGATAGGTCCCTTTTAAAACAATTTTCTGTTGCTATTAACTGTACTTTATTACAGATAAAGCAAAGGAGAACACTTTCAAATATTTTTCTAAAATGCTTCGGCACTTCATCACACAGATGCTTTTTAAAATGCAAATGCATGCTCTGGCAGAATTTAAGTAATTGCTGTAATTAGTGTTCACATTAAAGTGCATTTACTCCTTTTGCTTGTAGGGAGAAACTAGAAGATAGAACAAACCTTAAGATTCCTTTTCATCATAATTTCTATTGACATTACTAGATTCAGTCTCATAGCCAGAAGGACCTACCTCTGTTTTGTTTATGTACAGTCACATGGGGCTTTACAAACTAATTTTTCTAAATCCCAAATTTAAAGTCACTATAAGCCCTCTGGATTCGTAAACATATTTTCTCTTGAACAAAATTTGCTTTTGTTATGGCAGCTGTATTTTTCAGGACTATTTTGCAGTTGAACACCACATTGATGTTTTGACCTTTGGTGTCATTGCCCTCCATGCTGCTGTCCTTTATATTGACAGGATAGTGGATTCATAGTTCCAAAACCTTTCTGATCTGGGATCTAGCGATGCCCTGTTACAGCTGGGAAGACCTGGATATCTAAAGTGCAGTTTTTAATCTGAAATGTGTTACATGCCTCTCCCTAAATGGCCTTATTTCTAGAGTAGTAGTTAAGTATTTCTGTTTTCTAGCTGTGGGAAATAATACCTATAGTTTATATGAAAGAATCCCAATGTCTCATTACTCTAAACCAATTATTTTGTTTCTTTATGCATTCCTAAACTTTCTGGGATTTATTCACAAACCTGTATTGCCTAGGAGAATGCATTAGTCACATTCTTTTCAATTAATTCTGTTATATATGCCACCTGTCTGTCTTGTATTTATGTCTTCCTATTGCATTAAGTAGAAAAAACATTTTCACTTCCTGAGTAAGTAGGTAGCTGGAAGTACACTTATAAGCTACAGAAACATCCTAAAGTGTTCATAATGTCCATGCATGCTTTAGAGCTTAGAAGTACATTGGATTTAATGGCATCAGTAAGCAAAATCCTGACATTTTTGCCTTACTTGACTTTTTAGATAGTAAGAATATTCTTGATTTATAGGATAACAAGGCTTCAACTGAAAAGTGCTTCCTATTGTGCGTTACATATCTCATGTCTTGAAACTCATTTTGGGTTTCAACACTTAGACATGGCTGAAAGTGTGCTTTAATGAGTCTTATATTCTTTATTTGTTGTAATCACTGTACACTGTTAATCAAAAATACACCAAAAGGCATGGAAATAAGTACCATCAAGAATCAAATAATATTTTACAGTTTAGCAGCTGGTAAAAACTGATAAAGGAGACATGAGCTGTATGTGTACTACCCTAACCAGCTGGGATGCTAGGAGCTGAAACATTGCTCCTTTTGTGTTCTGCCCCGATTAAAACTTAGAGCATAGTTAAATATAAGCAGTTTATTTAGGAATTTGTAGGTTAGACTCCTTTGATATGCATTAAGATCAAAGCAATCTAACAGCAAATGCTGTCTGAAAGGAGATGCTTTTAAGAGCTAAAAATATTGGTTTGCTTAGCAAAAAACAGACTGAAAATGCAGCATTGTACATGAGATCAAGTGTAAGATTGAGATGGTTAGTATTTCCAGCTACCGGGTGCCCAGGAATTGTGTGATTTCCCTGCAAACATAAGTGATCTGCAAGACAGAGGAACAACAGGAGCCAGAGCTATGATCTAGAAAGTGTGTTATTCTGCTGTGACTGTATTTTGGGATGAGAGACTTGTGGTTGCATATGTTTGAAGAGAGGTGCTAGAATTGCTGGGTTATGTAAATGCTTGCTAGAGCAGATGGTTCCTTCAGGTTTCCTGAAGACTTCCACCCTGTCTTTCAACAGATTGTCTCAAAATGTTAGAGCATTGCTGCTTTTAACTTACATGGATATGGATGTATGTATAAACTACATACGTACTATTTCTAAAATGACAGTGCGTAGCTGGGCATATTCCACTCATTGGCAGTGTGGGCAGCTCCATTTGTGCTGAATAATCCTGGGCTTGACTAAATTCCTGGCTTAATATGTGCCCTTCAGTGATTACTGCAGAAATTATGATGGTGTGGATGTATTTATATTGATATTACAAGCCTCTTTCTGAATAGAATATCTGTGCTGCAGTGAAATACCTTTAGACTAAGTAGTCCATTGAGAGAAAGCTTGGGGGAAAAAAGAAAAGACAAATGATGCTTGAAATCTGTTGCACTTGTTCTCTTAAGTCTCTGAATCACAAGGTCTGACTATTTTATTTATCTCTATACATACATGCTTTAGAGTATGTTAGGGATGCTTTCTCAAAGATGAAGTGAGGCTTTGAATTTGAAGAGTAACTTATTCCTATCTGCAAGTGAATTGAATTTAACCTGATGATCATTACATATTTTGTCCAGGTTCAATAGACATTTTATCCATAGTGCTTCCCAGTTACTGTGAAGAAACCAATAAGTAAAGAAAGCTCTTAGGTTTATTTAGATGAGCTATCATCAGAAAGAGCATCTGTAATACTCCTGTTTCCTGCTGTCCTGTCTCTGTTCAGGAAGTCCTGCTGTGCACCAAGCTAGAGAGCCCTGCTATGGATTATGCCAGGACCAGAGCTGCTCGGCTTGGCAACCATGTTTACTTGGTAAAGAATGAGGAAAAGACTGAAGCACTTAGTGCCTTCTTTGCCTTGGTCTTTAATAATAAGACCAGTTTTTCTCGGGCTACCCAGCCCTCTGAGCTGGGAGACAGGGGCAGGGAGCAGAATGAGGCCCCCATCCGAGAGGAAATAGTGACCTGCTATACCACTTAGACACACACAAGCCTATGGAGCCAGATGGGACCCACCCAAGAGTATTGAAGGATCTGGCGGAAGTGCTCACAAAGCCGCTTTCAATCATTTTCAGCACTCCTGACTATAATCAGTTAACTGGAAGATAGCAAATGTAATGCTCATCTACAGAAAGGGCTGGAAGGAAGATCTGGGGAACTGCAGGCTGGAACTCAGAGTCTGACCTCCCCTGTCATGGAAAATTACGGAGTGCCACTGTGAGTGCCATCACTGGCAGGAGAGCCATGTAATGAGGCCCCCAGTCAGCATGGATTTATGAAAGGCAGGTCCTGCTTGACTAACTAGATCTCTATGACAAGGTTGAACCACTTAGTGGATGAGGGAAAGGCTCTGGATGTTGATTACTTGGACTTCAGTAAAGACTTTGACATCATTTCCTTGGCATTCTCCTGAAGAAACTGGCTGCTCACAGCTTGGACAGGTGTATTCTTTGCTGAGTAAAAAGCCGGCTGGATTGCTGAGCCCAAAGTGTGGTTCTAAATGGAGTTAAATCCAGTCAGCAGCCAGTCACAAGGCTCAGTATTGATGTCAGTTCTGTTTAATAGTGATCTGGATGAGGGGATCAAGTGCACCCTCAGTCAGTTTGCAGATGACACCAAGTTGGGTGGGAGTGTTGATCTGCTGGAGGGCAAAAGGGCTTTACAGAGGGATCTGGACAGGGTGGTCGATGGGCTGAGGTTAATTGTACAAGACACAACAAAGCTCAGCTCTGGGCCCTGCACTTCTTTCACAACCGCCTCGTGCAACACTGCAGGCCTGGTGAAGACTGGCTGGAAAGCTGCCAGGTCAAAATGGATGTGGGGGTGTTGGTCGACAGTCACTTGAACATGAGCCAGCAGCCTGCCCAGGTGGCCAAAGCGGTAAATAGCATCCTGGCCTGTATGAGAAATGGCATGGCCAGCAGGGACAGGGAAGTGATCATCCCTGTGGACTGGGCACTGATGAAGTCACACCTTGAATACTGTGTTAAGTTTTGGGCCCCTCAGTACAGGAAAGACATTGAGGTGCTGGAGCATGTCCAAACAGGAGCAATGAAGCTGGTGAACAGTCTGGAGAACAAGTGTCAGGAGGAGCAGCTGGGGGAACTGGGATTGTTCACTCTGGAGAAAAGGAGGCTTGAGGGAGATTTTATCATTCTCTGCAACTACCTGAAAGGAGGTTCTAGCGAGGTGGCTGTTGGTCTCTTCTGCCAAGTAACAAGCAATAGGAAAGTGGGAATGGCCTTAAGTTGTGCCACAAGAGGTTTAGATTGGATATTAGGGGAAAAATTTCTTCACTGAAAGCATTGTCAAGCATTGGAACAGGCTGCCCAGGTAAGTGAGTCACTATCTCTGGAGGTATTTTGTGGTGGGCTTGGCAGTGTTATGTTTATGGTTGGACTTACTGATCTTAAAGTCCTTTTTTCCAACCTGCATGATTCTGTGAAGTATCTTGACTCATTTGACATGCCATTGAGAACTTTTTTGGGGGTTATCTCTAAGTAAGATCACATTTAAGATGCTAAGAGCTTGTTTTATCATACCCTGAATATATGATGAAATTACAAAAAGTACTGGTTGTTTTATTAGTTACCAGTTTTAAAATTGCAGATGAAAAACCTGTTGAAGTAGTAGTTGCTCTATTTCTAAGGTGGAAAAAAAAAAAATCTGGTTAAAACCATCAAAATGCTAGAGTTTTGTATGTATAAATCACAGTTAATATGCATGGAAGACAGTTTTAAAACAGATTGTTTCAACTGTTGTTTAATAATCCTCAGGTAACGCAAGGCAGCTTTGTACTTCAGTAATGTTAATCAAGTCTAGCATGATAGTGCTAGATGTATATCAGGCCTTGAATCTTGGTTTAGGTAATAGTATGCAAAAGAGTTGCTGGTCTTCATATGTCTTAGTAACATGCTTACCAGTACAAAACAGAGGTCATTGAGCAGTATGTTTTCATTTCACCTTACAGAATATGGTGTTTGGAATTATTAGCAAGAGTAGAGCACATTGTGAGTAAATCATGGGTGCTATCACTGTCCTCATGAAGTTCTTGAAAATAATACTGTTACATATTGTTTCATTAGAATAATTTTCTTTCTCCTGCCCAGTTTTTGATAGTATATATCAAAGAGTATTTAAGTGAAAAGCAAGCCTGGTGGTTTTTTTTTTTCTAATTCTTGCTAAAGGTGCAGTTAAGCTCAGTGTTTCACATCTGCTAGAACTGTGAAGTGTTAGTGGAAATATAAAGTGTGGTCCTTCATCTCTAAAACAAAAGCTCTCAGTTTGAATTTGGTCTAAGTGCCAGCTTTCATTATATAGCCCACGCTGCAGTTGTGCAACTGTTGGACTAGATTGATATTTCAGGTGGGGCACATAAGCAAATCTTGCATAGAATAAATAAACCTAAGTCTGTTAATGTTTTAATATAGGTCATGTTTTTTAGACCTTGACTTGTTTTTCTCTGGACTGTCTTTAACATTGTCCTTATTAGATGGTTCCCTGAACCATGTATTTTAAGCCATGGCCCTTAGATTTTCCAGGATGAAATATGTGTTCATATGGTATAGAGCAGAATGCACAGAACATCACAAATCAACTGTGTGGCACATGCCTAAAAAGTTTAGTATATTTTGGATACACTGGACCTGTTGTATGTGCAGTATAAAACTCAATTTTTGCTGGTCCTCTGTCAGATCAGGGCCAAAGAAGTGGTAAGGGAATAGATTTCATATGGAAGTGACATAAAGCATTTTCCTAAAACAGTAAGGCTGGTGAATTATTTTTAAGACTTTAGAAGATGTCAGATTGATAGGCAGAATTTAACAGGAAGTGATCAGATCTTGAAGTTAGTAACAGGGTTTTCCTCATTTAGACCACTAGTTGATTGTTTAGAATAAGTGGATGTTTCTTTGTGGTTTCATCTGTTCTGAGAATCAGCTGCCTTTTAGACCTTACTATCGGGTTTTTAGTATTATATATTTATATATAGATATACATATTTATATAGAAATATATAAATAACATAGAAATATAAATATCAAAATTTATATGTATTTCTATATTATATAATATATATAATATATAAATAATATGTATATACAAGTATAAATATATATTTATTTTTATGTTAGACCTTACTATAAGTTTTATTGATAAAGATCCAGCTTTGTATTAGGGGAAATCCTAGAATTGTTCTGTATGCTGTCAGCAAGGTACATAACAATGGATTTGGAGGACAGAAACACCCAGGGTTTTGAAGTGATCTGTCTTCTTAGAATGTTCTTGCTAAAGTTTTAGTTATTACTACCTTTGTTATGCTAAACTTAGTAGAATCTCTGAAGATAAATGCAAGAAAGAAATGCTCAAAACAAGATGTATTTGCTTTCTGCCATTTAGAATTTAGAACTGAATTAAGTCAGTTGTTAAGCAGCTGGAACAAAAAGTGGCTTAAAAACAGGATTTTCAGTTTGTGCAAAAACTTCCTGCAAACCAGAGGTTTTGATTCTCGCGTTCTTCAGCTTACTCCACTGTAATGCTGTTTCAATACCTGTTTGTTGTTCAGGAAGTTTGCAAAATACTTCTCTGGTGTGTAGCACTCTTGCTCACAAGTTGTTCCTGGCTTGTGAAATGTCCAGTTAAATCAGTAGTTGAGCATGGCTTTTGTTTTTCACTTTTGTAGATTCTGAGCTTGGAAAAGAGCATAGTAAAGCTACTACAGTCTTGGCAGATAATCCATATCAAATTTGTCTGTCTCTGTTGGCTTCTTGAAATGCACAGCAGCTGCTTTCATTAGAAAGCTGCAGGAATTCAGACCATTGTTCTTTCTTCAAATATTTGAACATAATCTGCGCTCCTCATTCAAAATACAGCAAGCATCCCCAACTTCAGATGTTCATATTTGTACATGTAAGAGTCAAAAGTTAAATCTACAGCCTCTCCCCTGTTAAAGCTTCTGTAAGTATATGCTGTCAGTATTTTCTATCTCTAAACTTCTTCAAAATTAAGATTTTAGCTACGCAGTTTATTCTTGCTACAAACACACTGAGGCTGTGAAGGACTGTCTTAAAGTAGCTTCACCTCCTTCTTTCCAGAGCTCTCAAGTGAGCTGTCTAGGCTAGCTGGCTGGCATAATAGTTTTTATTGCATATTAGAGAACTGTAAAATATGTGTGACTTGGATCACAGTATACAGCTTGAGATATGAGTTTATATTGAGAGGACCAGAAAACTGGGTAGGAAATGACTACTGACTACTTCTGAGTAACATTTATTAGAGAAAGTTTAATAACCTCTTCAAATTACAGTAATATTATTGATTAATACTCAGTTGTGCTGTTGGGCTCATGGGTTTTCTTTCTTTCCTGTATAAATGCTTAAAGCATAGGTCTGTCAGTCACATCTCTCTTAAAACTGAATTCTGTTAGCTGTAGTAAATGTGACTTTAAATTACTTCTGTTTCTTTTCTAAATGACTTCCCTGTTTTTGCTGCTGCTTGGTGGGCTGCCAGCTCGGTACAGCAAGACTGAGTGCAGCCACGAGAAAGGTACTGTGTACTTTTTGTAGATTCAGAAAGGACTTGTGAAGAATAAATTTATGCCTTGCTATATAAAATTAATGCACCCAAGGTCTGACTGTACGTATATGTGCTGGATCAGATGTGTGCATCAGTTTTTGAATTCTCATTAAAGTCATTAGAATAATCTATCAGTCAACTAATGACATCCAAAGAGAAGGAGTGGTATGTATTTCTCACTGTGGCATTTGTAGCTCTACCAGTTCTGAGCCAGCTGCTGTAGAGCAATTACTGTGTAAGTTTCAGGTTGGGGGGAGTAGGGGAAGTCCATTTTAATCTTTGCATGGAGGAATTAAGCCTACATTTGGTAGGTTATGGAGTTCTTAAATTAGGCTCATATGTACAAGCTTGTTTTGCGTGATATTCTGCTATTGGAGCATGATTTGCCTGGGCTTTAAGTCCTGGCATGGAAGATGCTAGAATAGCTTGGAAATTAGGATAACAAAATGGTGACACAGTGGATGTTCAGCTATGCAGAGTCTTGCTTAAATGATTCTCCTAAAGAAGATGAAGCAACGTAAAGGAACCAGGCATTAAAGAGAGTGGTTAACCTCTCAGAAATAGAAACTTTAAATACAATGACAAGTTACTGAAAGAAACTTTTTCTTCCTTGGTATTCAGATTGTTTGGTTTTGCCAGACAGGTGAATTTCTGATGTTTGCTTAACAGTTTCAGATAGAAATTCTTAAGTTACTTGAAAAATACAATGTAAGTGTTCTCAGCTCTGAGGACAGCAGTTTTCAGGCTCGTCTGTCCCTGGGTGTCTGCTGGGATTTCATATTTTCTTTTCAGGACATGCACTTTTTGGCATATTTCTTCTTGACTTCTGTTACTGGTTTAAGCCAGATGGACCACAGGTAATTAGTTTGGCTTCATGAAAACTGTGTAGGCTATTCCATGACGGGAACAGATCCTGTGTTTCTCCCTATTTGGAGAGCAAGTACTGCAAAGGCAACAGCTGGGATAGAATATGTATATTAAGGAAGAGTGCCAACCCTCAGTGCTTTGCAAAAATTTCATTTGGTACATAAATACTATTTTGTTTCCTGATGAAAATACAGCAAGTTTTTATTTGTCAATCTGTTTTCATTTACCCTAGTGATAGGAAGCACATTGTGTGAAGTAGCCACTCCCAGCTCTTTTGTATTGTGAATCTAGCAGTCAGTTACAGTTTCCTTGCTTGTCAGGCTGGCTATGTTTTGTCATTGTTTTCTAAATGCCTATCATAATCTGATAATTTTGTGGAGAGATGCTTGCCATTAAGAATACTTGAACATATTCAATAATGCTAATAAAATCAGCCAGGTTTGTGGTTTTAGGGTGCATTTGGTAGAGATACTATTTTTTTAATTTTAAATTATGATCTTTTCTGTGGACAACTAACAGATTGCCTTTGTGCTCCTTGAAGGCATCTAAATTTTACCATTCCTGTCATGAAATCAGTGCAGCAGCAAAAGACGTGAAAAAGTAGGGTTGCAGGTTTTTATTTCTGAATTTAAATTACTGTTCTGAAGAGTACATGGTGCTTCCAATAATATTGGAAGGTGCATTATCCTAATGCAGAATAAATTATAACAGTGCGTCATAGAATCATAGAATAGTAAGGGTTGGAAAGGACCTTAAGATCATCCAGTTC
>JBAFWW010053543.1:0-10502 GCA_036873685.1 Agapornis canus | reverse complement strand
ATGTAAAATTGTGTAATAAAACAAACCACAATAGAAGCTTTAATAGGGAATTAAATTAGGCTTATAGATATTGTTACCTTAGTTCACTATACTCCATTAAGCTGAGCTTAAAAGAAAAATTATTTTTCTTTAATTCTTTACAAAGGGGGAAGAAACCCCAAACAGTGGAAGTGGTTTTAAAATCACTTTCTATATTTTTTTATTAAAAAAAATTAAAAATAAAAAAAAATAGCCTTTAAGGAAATCATGTCTTTGAAGGTAGTATAGGAATAAAAAAGGGACTGTTTCTGAAGTTGCAAAGTGAAATTACTGCATGAATTTTTTTTTTGTTTTAAACTGCTTTGTTATATATTGAACCAGTTACAGGTTACTATTCCTATTTATTACCTGCCTGGTAGTTTTATGACCTTTTGCTTCATCTATTATTATTTTATGTATTTGCTTTTCTGCAACTGATGCCTATATTCCTAAGTCCTTGCGACTCTCTAAGGATGTACAGTTATGCTCTGTCTGTTTATCTGTCATCTCCTGTATGTGTTTAGACAGCTCAGCCAGGTCATTTTCAGTATGCAAGCAGTAAAAAATAAGTTTTTGATTGCTGAAAGCTTATAATGAAATTGTGTTATTCTGTGCTATTACAAATGCCACCTTTTGGTGATATTTAAGATTGCAAGCAATTTCTGGTATGACTGCAGGTATTATAAATAATGGAAAAGTTTTAATATATAAATATATATATAAAAATAATTATACATGTAGTATATAATAGTGCATAAATAATTGTTTTTCTCCTGGTCAGTGGCTTATACTGAATAACTTGATTTATTTCAATCTTTGGCATAAAACTGTGTTCTGGTCTTTTCCAAAGATGTGATATTGCTCTAAAAGTAATTGATTTAATCCTGTATTTTTTGCTTAGACTCCATTTCCCATGGCTCTTGGAAATCTGATTGCAAGATCTATTCACACAGGTGCTGTCCAGTGTCTGCCTTTCATTAGGCTTCAGCCTTCCATCTGCTTCATAAAACAATGCAAGGAGTTGTGTGGCTGGAAGTGAGCTCTGCTCAAGCCTGTGGTGTGAGGTTAGGCAGAATCTGGGGGGTACTTCTGTTGCTGGATAGGGGCCTCTGGAAGTTCACCCCAAAGATGCCTTCCAGATTTCCAGTATTTCCTTTGTTATTGATAATGACAGTGCCTTCACCTAAATGATTCTATGATTTATGGAAAGCTCAATATGAGTGAACAGTGTGCAGCTGTGGCAAAGAAAGCCAATAGGTTGATGGGCTGCACCAAGGGCGTTGCCAGCAGCGATAAAGGAGTCATTATCCCACTGTATTTGGTGCTTGTCAGACCACACCTGGAATATTATATTCAATTTTGATCCCTGCTATGCAAAAAAGATGCTGGACAGGCTGGAGAAAGGCCACAAAGGTCATCAAAGGACGCAGAAGCTTGTCATATGAGGAAAGGCTGAGAGAGCTGTGTTTGTTCAACCTTGAGAAAAGAAGACTCAGGGGAGCCTTATAACCATGTTCTGGTATTTAAAAAGATGGCTGCAAAGGAGATGGATACTCGCCTCTTATGAGGAATCACATGGAAGAGATGAGGGGTAATGGGCATTTACTCCTGGATAGGTTCTACTTGGACATGAGGAAAAAAACTCATGATGAGTACAGTAATTAGAATAATCTCCTCAAGGAAATGATAAATTCACCAACATTGGATACTTTTTCCACATTGCACTGGACATGGTGCTGGGTCATCTTGTCTAGATCATGTTCTGCCAAGAAAGGTTAGACCAGATGATCCTTGAGGTCCCTACCAACATGGTGTTCTATGATTCATCCTGTTACTTCTACTTTCATCTTTTAACAGGCATGTAAAATGATTTATTTATTTTTAGAGAGGAGCAGCCTGTTTTGAGCTTGACAAATACTCTCCTTTTGGAGAAGGGCTAAATGACCATCTGTTTTATCACCTCTTTTTCTTAAGAGCAATGGTTAATGATTAGATTTTAAGCTTAATTGTTATGTTTTGAGTTTAATTTACACAGTTGCTTAATATCTTTAGGCTGCTTTCATACTTCTTTATAAGCAACTGAGAAGAATAACTTTCCTGAATAAGGTACGAACACTGTTTTCTAGTGTCATAAGAGCCCCTTCAGGACAGTAACCTACCAATTGCTATCGTTTGTTTGTGAAACAGTATCTTTGCCAAAGGAAGGGTAAACCTACATGTTATTCTTTCTGCTGTCTATGGCAATGCATTAAAATGCAGATCTTTTACATTGGTATGGATAAGAATGGAGTTTCAGTTTTTATTGTAAAATAGCAATGGACATCAAGAGATATCACTCCATTGAGATGCAATATCGAAAGCTTTTGTTAAAATGCTCTAAAACATTAAGCTCTGGGAAGACTTGCTGCTAATTTTAGTAGTCCAAGCTTATTTTCTACATGACTGAATTCAGAGATTAAGTTTCAGTCTATTACTTTAAAATAAGATTGGGTCTGCAGAACATGCAGAGTTTAAGACAAGATTTCACCTTTATCAAGCTAAGCACTTCTGTAGTACACATTGTGACTTGAAGTAGAATAATTTTGAATGTGCAGAGTTTCCCAATGGGTTTTTTGTACTTGACTCTTTTATTACATCCTCAAAGAGAGGAGAGAGAATAACATCCTCTTTTATCCATTTTGATTTTCTGTTAAAAGGCATTTTTAAACTGTGGCACATATTTGTACTTTCTGCAGCTTCCTTTGTATTTTTGATTGTACTTTGAGTTATTTTGCTCCAAGTGCAAACACTGTCTGCTTCACCCAAGAGTTCTTCTAGACTGTCAGAATAAGCCTGATTTCTGGAAGCTTATTCTCTGCAGAAAGTTAAATATACTAACCTGTGCTGGGAACAAAGGAATAAAAATCCTATCTCCTGTTAGGCAGCCATGTGGTTGGTCAGTCTATGTGTTAGTTTGCATAGATGATAGGAGGTAGGAGATAGCTTGCATAGAAGCATAAGTACTTTTTCATGTCAGAAATTCTGTGATTATGCCAATTGATTTAGTAAGAAAATGAAACGGTTTAGCTAGATTGTGGGCAGTTCCCAGTACTTATACACAAAATTCCCAAACTAGCACTGTGGGGGTATCTTGACTTACACTTCCTTAGGATTTCTCCTGTGGTGATATGCATGTTTAATCCCCCATATTCTGATTGTACCTACCAAATCTACTGTTAGTTCTGGGTTGTACTGACAGATACAATATCCTGCCTTTTCCCAGTTCTGGACTGCTGTATCCAGGCTGTAAGATGTGATTTAATTTTGGCAATTGTGATGAAAAGCAAAATGGGCAGGCAGAGTTCTTGCAAGCCGTAGTATTTCACTGTTGTAAATGCAGGAAACAACAGTTCTGTGTTGGGGATGGTTTATTTTGCAAGGTAGGAGCTTAAATTCCCCTTAGCCTTCATGGGAAATGTAAGGCAAACCAGTTTTAATAATGAAACATATCTTGCTGTCTGGCTAACTCCTATAGCTTACAAAACCTTAGTACTTTATATTTCTAGATATAAAGATGAATTAATCTTCCAGCCTCTTTTCTTACTCTAGAAGTGATTGGCATAAAAAAAGCTTTAGTTGAGCCAGAAAATTTGGAAGTACTTCTTTAAAGTGAGATTTTCCTTTCAAAATTTATCACGGTGTACTAGAACTAAAAAGTTTCCTATTCTATGGCAGTTTTGAGCTCATTTGTTTTGGCCAAATAATGTGAATAGTTAGTTGAGTATGAATATTTCTATCTGCATATCGTAGATGATGCAGTTGTACAATGGTATCTACCCATTCCATTCCATAGTCTTAGATGTTTGTTATTGTAATGCCAGTGGAAGTCAAGAAAGGGTAGGTTATGTTTTTAGGCTATCTCCTTAGCAATGTGGACACTGCAAGAGAAAAGACATAGAGAGCTGTTCTTATAAGGAATGGCTCAGGGAACTGGGATTGTTAGTCTGGAGAAGAGAGGGCTCAGGGGAGCCTTATTGCTCTCTAAAACTGCCTTAAAAGAGGTTGTAGTGAAGTGGAGTTCAGTCTCTTCTCCCAAGTAACAAGTGATAGAACAAGAGGTAACAGCCTCAAGCTGTGCTAGGGAAGGTTTAGATTGAATACTGGGAAGAATTTTTTCACTGAGGGGATGATCAGGTGCTGGAACAGGCTGCTCAGGGAAGTGGTGGAATCACTGTGCCTGGAAGTTTTCAGAAAATGTGTAGGCAAAGCCCTTAGTGACATGGTTTAGTGGTGGGCTTGTTAGTCCTGGGGTAATGGTTGGACTTTATGATCTTAGAGGGCTTTTCCAGCCTAGTTGATTCTATGGTTCTAAGACTGAGCAGGCTGGCTTTGCAGCCTGGGGGGGGGGTGTGGGGGGGCGGGAGGAGGGTGTACTTTACAGCTTCGTAACAGAGGTAGGTAACTCATCCTGGGTTTTACTCTTTTGAGGTGTGTCTTTACATAAGAGATGTTTCACATGGCAGGACCAGAGTTAACTTAGCCCTGGAAATACAACTCGGAACTAGCGGTTGTGAGAGTGGTTAAAACCAAGAAAGTACCATGCAAATGGAAAATTAAAATAAGAGTTAGCTATATCTATATTTTAATACCTGCTACTTTAAATAGCACCTTTCAGCTTCTCAGTTATAGAAACATTAGCTTGTCTTCATTGTGCCCCAGAGAGATAAGTATTATTAGCTTGGTAAACAGTAAGTAAATTATTTCTCATTTTTCTTCCTTGCTGTTTTCATTATTATTTTGCATGTCTGAAAATTTTGTTACGCAGGTTTGGGGTTTTTTTTTTTGCACATAAAAAATGCTTATAAAACCTTGAAACAAATTTTTTATTAATTATGTGTGCTTTATTTTATTTAATCCTGTTCCTGTTTGAATGGAATGCCTTCATTATTTTTGATATGTTAAAGCATATTGATTTTTTTTTTAATGTCTCAGTCTTTTAAGAATAACAACTCAAAGGTAGTAAATTGATGTCT
This sequence comes from Agapornis canus, assembly GCA_036873685.1. Classification (NCBI taxonomy): domain Eukaryota; kingdom Metazoa; phylum Chordata; class Aves; order Psittaciformes; family Psittacidae; genus Agapornis; species Agapornis canus. The sequence continues at coordinate 5,472 of JBAFWW010053543.1, read as the reverse complement.
GAAATATCCCTCCCCCCAAAAAAAACCCCACAAACAAAAACCCCACCAAAACAGAAAACACACAACAAAAAATCAAATAAAAATACCCAAACCAACAGAATCCCTCCCCCCCAAAGCTCCCAAACCAAACCCTAACCCCTGTAACTCCTGTAACCAAAGAACCACATTTTGAATGGTCTCTAGTAAATAAAGAAAAATACAACCTCTATAATTTCACAAGTTATGTTTTTCTACTGTTTATATTTTCCTGATGACTTGGTTGATCTCCCATCTCTCTGCTTCCCTTTGTTTGACCCTGGAGTTTGTCAGTCTCTTAGTTATTCAGTATTATTAGGAAAAGAGGTAGTCTCTAGGAAACAGGAGTTCCTATTTCTGTTTTAATGTGGCTTCTTAAGCAGTTAACATCATGGAACCCCTAATTGACCAGCTCTGACAGAATAAAAGATACTCTTGCATCTTTATACCCAGAAAAGTCATGATACAAATTTGTTTACACAGTAGAGAGTGACTGTGGATGCCTAGGTATGTAACATAAGGCAGGATGTATGGAAATAGTAGTCTTTGCAGTATATTCACAGTTGTCTTTCAAACTTGCTAACTGACTAGGTAGACCTTTAAGACTGTTCTGTAGACTTGGTTAAGTGATACCGTTTTAGTCCAGGACTCTGCTATAAATTCAGATTATAGCCTATTTCTTTTTAAAATGGCTGTTTCTGAAATGCCTGGCTGCTATTACAATTGCCTGAGCTTCTCGAGGGAACTGGATGTGAACATCATCCACCCAGCAACTTCCTGGCCTTTCAGTTTTCTTCCTCCCACTTTTTTGTAAGTGATTTTCTGTTGGATTCCTGGGTTGAATTACTGTCTAAATAGGCTTCCCCCTGCAATTTAGATCTTCAGAAAGTTGCAGAAAGTCCATGATAATGAATGTTTCCCACATTGACTGCAGTCTTCCTAGCAGCTTCTTTCTCCTGATCACCTGCAGTCTTCTGACAGCGAGCTTGCTGACAGTGACCACGCATGTGAGCATGAGGCCTTGGGCAGAGTAACTTCTCCGATTTTGTGAATGGCATCAAATATGATTTTGGCAGGGGGGTTGGAACTAGTTGATCTCAAGGTCTTTTCCAACCCTAACTATTCTAGGATTCTATGATTTTCTTCTGCATTACTCACTTGCATAGTACTGCTGCATTAGGAGACTGCTGAGTTTTATCTTCTCAGGAGGAACCTGAGAAACAATATTATTCAGTTGATTGATGTGCTGCTACTTTGAAAAGTAGTTAAATTGGTTAAACAGTTTTAAGTGCCAGATAAGAAAATCCTGGACTTTGAGGAGAAAATATGAGGCAAAGAATATGTGAGCCACTATTAGGATAATGAAAGATAGAACAATTCAGGATTAGGGAGACAATGTAAGACTGAAAATAATAGAATAGGAGTAAGCATAAAGCTTTTTAATTTTAGCAGGAAAGATAGGCATCTGCAATCATCTCTATTATTGGACTGCTGAAGTAAACTTTTTACCTTTTTTCTGAGGTATGGACAGGACAATTCATTTCCTCGTGAAAGGCTTGCTGCAGGTTGCTTATGAAATTTAGAGGAATTTAACAATGGATTTCCTATCAAAATATGCGAAGTATGTTCTTCCCTTGCCATGACAGTGACATTAGGCAAATGCTGACCTTAGCACAAAGGGCAGCCCAGCAGAAGCAGATCTGTAGGACAAGATGCTGGGTGCTGAGTATCCTATGTCAATACTGTAAGATACTACCTCAATGGGGCTTCCTTTGGACAAGCTTTAGGCTGCACTAAATACACCTAGTTGAGAATGGAGAGTATTGACATATTTGTAGATGTCCTGTTTGTGTCTGGATGTCTCAAGTTCAGTTTCTCTAAGTGTTCTGTGATACATGAGCCAAACCATGGGAAGGGAAAACATGGGGACAATTTACTCTAATTGTATGCTATTGAGAATTATGTTGAGATATGCTTAGTATACTTTAATTCTTGCCTCTTCTCCCCAAAAGTCAAACCAACATTTATTGCAGTATTTTTACTCCCTAACCCATCCTCCATTCCCCCCCCCCCCCCCCCCCCCCCCCCCCCCAGTGTCGTGTCTGAGTGTAACTTGTCTTCTAAATGCCATCACTGCAAGACTTGCTTACATCAAAAACTGTATGTGGATTTCTATGCAGAATTCACTTTAAGCTCTTTATCACAGGGCTATTTATGGTATCTTTTTACTGAGTGCTAAACATCATGAAATGAAGCATAAAGGTATCTATATATGTTCAATGCACTTTGTTTCATATACTTAATGAAATATAGAACTACTGCTATGTTTTGGATCAATCATAAAGATCCTGATTTTGTGCCATGGGCATGAAAGGGAAAATGTTACCACTGAAACCTTAAAGCTATGCATAAGCACTTAACAAAATCAATGAGAATTAGATTTTAGATGTACTGCAGATTCCATTTAGAAGTGAAATGCCTTTTTTAGGTGCCAGAAATACTTTGCTGAAACAAAAGTTCCTGGCCATAAGTACATTTAGTCAAAATTTTACAAGGAATTTGGGAAGGTGCCAAATGGGATTTACAAATGTTGCTAAGAGATTACCTGCAAAATGTTCACTTTGAAATGGAGGCTAATGCTCAGACCTCTAGAAGTATTAAGTGTTCTGTATGCTTTTGTGGTGTTTTATAGAAACCATCTTCGTGCTGTTGTTTGTAAAAGCACTTTTTAAGCGCTTCATCCCATGTGTTTGCAGAACTCTTTAAAATTGGAAGTTTCATCATACCCTTAATCTTGGTGGTGTAACTTCTAATGCAACTACTGAATGCAACCCTATGTGGGTAATATGTGTGTACATATGACTCTTCTCTTCTGAAAACTTGTAAATGTCTTGTGCTAAACCAGAATGGCATACTTTTCCATTCTGTTGAAACTAGTAGGGATGGAATTCCTTGCTGGCAGAAGAATGCTCATGCAGGCACAGAAAGTGTACAAGGATTGACTAAAACAGCATACAGGCTGCACTGTGGTTGGGTCATGTTTTAGCCTTATTTTCTGTATTGACCATCCTATTTTCTCACCTATTTTTTTCTGTACCCTGGGGAAAGGAAGGGTCAAAATACTGACATTTCAGACAATAAGGAGAGAGGAGGTGGCTGAGCCTCACCTCTGGGGCAGTTGAGTGCCAGGCCCACTCTTGGTTGGGGACCCTCTGGGGACCATTCGGGTGCTGGGACCCCAAGGTGCAACAGACACTGCTGCCTAAAGGCCTGTGGTCCCTTTAATGGGGACAAAATCTGTGGTGGACATGCAAGCAGGAGCTGGAAGGTGCTTGCTGATGGTTGTGCTTCCCCCCAGCACACAAGCCAGACATGGTGAAGGGGATTATGCTCAGTGCAGCTTTGCCAAGTTGAGGTGCAGCCTTAGTGTCTTTACAGGAAATCACTAAAGGATGGATTTGTAAACCTTCTGTTTTTGATGGAAAATAAAATATTTGGAGACTACTAAATGCTGTTTCCAAGCAGAAATGAACTTTTGAACCTTTCACTAATTGTCTTAAATAATGTATTTCTGTTGATATTTATCTGCCAGGTTGTCTAAAGGGACTGCTTTGAGGGTTTGTTTTTTTTTTTTAAGCCAATTAGTTAAACCATTATTTATATGGTTAATTTTCTCTTTGTGTAGTATTTTGAAAGACAAATACCTAACAATAAGTGAGTAATTGATTTAAAGACTTAAACTATTGAGAATAATGGAAAATATATTACTGCCTTCTTCATGTTGGCTTGTTGATATATTCTAGGAAGTCATTAACTTTAGCTGTAAATTTATATTCTCTATAATTATGTTTCTTCTGATAGAGTTTCTCTGGGCTGAATTTGTGGTTCTCCATCTAGTTTTTCTTTGTAACAGCAGCGTATGTATAAGCACATGTGGAGGTGATTAGATCAAAAATTTGCATTTCAACTGGGGTACTTTGTTTCATTCATCAGAGTCCTTTCATATGAACTTTTTTCTGAAAAGATAACTTTAATTTCTGTATGTACATGGAACAAACGCAGTTAACTTTAGAGACTGCAGAAAGCCCCCATAGTCCCGCACAGCACTTCAGATTAAAAAGCAAAAATCTTCCAGTAAAGTTCTTGTAAAAATTCTGTTTTATGCATTACTTGGTATGTATTCTTTACTGCTTTAGTTGGTGAATTGTAGGATAAAATTGGACAACAGACTTCCCCAGTTAAGGGCAACCTTTTTTATGGGTAAAATATGCAATTCATTAGTTGTAACACAGAAGAAATACTGAAAATAACTATCTCAGTGTTCACATCACCGCTTTACCTACTTATGCCATGAAAAACACATTATCAGCTTTTGAATCACCTTTCTTCATACTCCTTACAGGTGAAAGTACAGAAAGGGAGCAGGGCCACTTTAAATGAACCAAGGACACTGAAAAAGTTTCAGAGAGTGTACCCTAAATAATTGATCAAAATCAAAAGCAGCAAGTTTCTCTGCTGCAAATTCTACAAGCCTAACTCCATGTCTCCAGTCTTCTGTGTCTTCACCTTTCATCAGTACCAAGTTATGCCCGTCAGCTTTCTCCATCTCAGCACGGGCTGTTGTCCCCGTGCTCCCTTCCCAGTGCCCTCCCCACGGAAGCACACAGCGGCAACTGCCCCTGATTCCAGGGCTATGCAGTAAGTGCCATCTGCAGGCTCCTATAGGGAAGGATATCCAGCTCGAAAAGGATGATGAGTCTTGCGGGTAGTGCAGCTGCTCTGGTATCTCTTACTGCAGGCTCTGCACCATCTAATATGCAGGGATGTGGAGAAGTTACTTGAACTGGTTGGACTCCAAAATCTTTTGAAATGTGAAAAATCTAAGCAGTTTCTTGGCATAATAATGCATAAGGCTATTTGGATATAGAAACAGTAAAAATATTAGTGTGTGTGTGGTTTTGGTTTTGTTTTGTTTTTTATTATTTTAATAGTAAAAAGATCAGGCAACTTTTCCAGTATAGAAGTATTTCTTGAAGTTTTAATAAACCTTTTTAATGAAATAGGTATGATTGATGTAAATTACACTTTTTGGAAAACAGAGCCCCGAAGCAGTCACAATTAAAGGTATCAGTGTTATCTAAGAATATAGGTATGTTGTCTCAGATTGTAGATGAATAAAATGATGCAGCAAGTTTAACTGTAAATTCAGTTGGAGAGGGAAAGGTGAGGAGGGTAATAAGAAAGAGTAATTGAATATATTGTAGGAAAAAGCACTGATACTACTGATACCTGTCTATTGATTTGGAACCTTGACGGTTTTTGTTTCATGGATAAAGAAGCTCTGTGGTTTCAGAGTTTCCTCATTTGAGGGTTCTCTACTCATAATTCAGCAAAGTGTTTAAAGAACCTAATTATAGAATCATTTTAGGCTGGAAAATAAACCTAACACTGCAAACA
>JBAFWW010053541.1:0-34259 GCA_036873685.1 Agapornis canus | reverse complement strand
CTGCCTGACCAATTTGGTGGCCTTCTACGATGGGGCTACGGAACTGATGGACAGGTTAGTGTGTGATGCTTTGTGGAGGTAGGCTGCTTTTTTTTTCCCTGCAGTTAGGTTCCTGGGAGGGTATTTTCATTGAGATAAAGTCCGTGCCAGGTATTTGGAGCCTGCTGTAACTGTGATAAACCATAGTGGCTGGAAATAGGAGCCAGTACCAACTGTCACTTACTTAAGTATGCTTAGTAATTTAAATAATTAAGTTCAATTTAAAGTCTTTAAATGACCTGGCTCACAATCACAGAGCTTATTTGATGCTGAAATACTGTTTCTAGGGATATGTTGTTGCCTCAGGCATGACACCAGGCCTAAACTAGCTATGTGCTTTGGTACTAGTAATCTACATAGTCATCCATAATGTGTGATGAGAGCACTATACTGTCATACTACCCTGCAACTGCTACATGTCAGGATTCAAGATGTGCAATATCTGAATGATTCGCTTCTCTGTTAATTTAATTTTGTATTTCTTTTTATTTTCTTCCTTCCCCTCCTGTTACCTTGAATAACAGATTATTGTTTGTACTACAAACAGAGGTGAAGAGGTGTCAAAACATGAAGTGAATGGGGTGAAGAGAAGAGGAGGTGAGGCAAAACCTTTGGGCAAATTATTCTCTGTATATACAGTGCCTAAAGTGTTGAGTAAACTAAACTAGGCACCAGCCAGATGTTACTTACTTACATCACTCTGTCCAGCTTTGGCATAATGACAAGAATCCTATCTTTACATGGATGAAGTGATCTTTAAACACTTCTGCACTGGGTTAGGCAGGTGCTAGCTGTTTCAGTATTGATAACAAGAATGTTATCTAGCCAGTTGTAATAAAGATAGATGTTGACTTTATGAACTGTATAAAAAGTGATTTCCATTCTGAGATTTTTCATGCAATAGTTGTCTATTCACACTGCTATAATCAACTTCATGCTACTTTAAGTAACACAAACTGCTCCTCTCACTTCCCCCAAATTTAAGTGCTTTCTGTGCTGAAAGTGCTGTCTTATATATGATGTGCATGTCAGGAGTTTTAGAATTTTAGTCTAAATTTAAATGAAATTGTTGCACACTTCATATTAAAAAAAAATGTTCAAATTATGAACATATTTTTCAGAGTGCTGTGGTGTCTTTCTAAAGCTAAAAAGAATCTGAAAGTCTGCAAGAGGCCGATTAAAAAGGCTGGATATCCTTGCCTGATATTCCTGCTGTTTAGGTATAGTCTTAGTAGCAATGAGGTATGTGCTCACTTCAGTGTATCTGACAGTTGGAGGTGGTAAGCAAGCCCCATGTTACACGGTCAGGGTCAAGAGAAAAAAATCAGACTTAATTCTGTGTTTCAGTGAACTACCAGAATAATGTTTCAAGTCAGATGCAGCATGATTGTGAATCTTCAATATAGATGAAGCTTATATAGACTGAAACCTTAATGTCACATCTAAAGAATGTGAGATTTCTGCTGGATTTAAAACCAAACCAACCAATGTAATTGAATTTTAGCATAACAGATATTAAAACTTTATCAAAGAAACCTCACAGTTTTTCTCTTTAAAATATTCATATTTCTAAAATAGGTCTCTCTTTTAAATTAATTTGATTGTTGAACTTTTGAATACGAGTTTCATATTTTGAACATCTGGGAGATGTTCATGTGACAAATGTTTCTGCCTTAATACACATAGCTTTCAAGAACTGCTTCTGTTTTGAGTCAGGAGTAAGGATTTTAGCTACTTCTGTTCTGTGCTTACCTGAATTCTGCTTTTTATTGGACAGGCGAACTTCACTCCAGATGCATGTAGATCTTATCTTGTGAAATAATGAAAACCTTAGAGAAGCACATATTTTAATGGTTCTTTTTGACATACTTGCACACACAGTTTTAAGAGGTACTGGCAGGCTACTGTCATATTTCATTAACAGGCTCTTAGAAGCAGACTTCTGGGAGTTGCTTTAATATTTATCCAGAAAGCTTTTGTATGAGTAGCTTTCTTTGTGAATACACAGTATGTGGTTTCAAGCAGAGTCTGTCAGAAGTCCCTAAGTACTGATAGTTCATGCCATAACTTTTCCTGAATGAAGATTACTTGTCCCTTGCTTTTCTTCTTTCTTTGCTTGTTGTCAGGAGTGGTGCAGTCAAAGGTGAAATTAATTCTTTTGGGAGCTTAAATTTTGGCTTTGCAGCCCTTGGAATAAGGTTGTATGTGTACATAGCATTTAATAAAAACCTCACATGTATTTTGTTTTTTGTATTGCCAAAGTAGCTTTGGTCACAAAGACACTAAAATAATTTTATTAGAAACAAAAGAGAATTTTGTTGGAAAATCTTATTTTCACTGCCAGAGGAGTGATGGGTTTTCTCAAGTGTACTTCAGAATAAGAGTTCTCCTACTGTACTGTGATTGAATTTGGTACACTTAAAAGACTAGCTGCAGTACTGCACATGGCTTCCATTACTGAGTGGTATGAAACTTAAGCTGTTAATGTTTTGTCCTGTATATTTCCTCTCCTTTTTATGATTCTAAGTATTCTCCTTTGCAGTAGGATTGCAAATATTTACTTGCTGAATGCAGTCTATTCTCCTTCTTTCCTGAAAAGCATTTCTTTTAAAGCTGGCTTTTATCCTGCTGCTTGACCTAGAGCTTAAAATTCTAGTGTATCTTGTGCTATGTGAGTTGATCATATGTCCTTAATTTTGTTGCTGGAGTTCCAATTATGTCATCTTTGCATTGTCTTAATGTTGTCTTGCTGATGGAGTGTTTAGTTGCCCTTTTAAGGATGTATTTGCACAGTGTTAAATTCACAATCCGTCTGTCATGGCAAGTTGATTTATCAGTCTTGCCCTTCTTTCTGAAGAAGTTCAAAGCAGGCTTACTGCATTCCTTGGACTTCTGTTCAGAAATTTCTGTTCAGAAATTCAGTAATTTACAGTTCTGTTGTGTATTTTAGATCTCTTCCAAACTACACGTAGGCTTCCCTACTATAAAACTTCCGCCATATACATTTATCTGAGGCATTTCTGGTGTGCTGGAATCAGCATTCCATTTGGTGATAGTTCTAGGGCTGGAAAGATGTAAAATGTGCAGAACAGTAGACATGAATATTCCTAGTTTCTTTGGGGCCAGTAGATGAACAAAAGAGTACAATCTGCCCCCAAGAAGTAGAAATAGTTCTGCTTCTATGCAAAATATGTTTTGGGGAGTTGCAGCTAAATCAGTTTGAACACCTCCATTCTGACTTTTGTTAGATTTTTACTCTTACAGAACTGCATGAATGCGCTGGCTCCCTCTCTGCTACCCTCTGTGTCTACCTGAATTTTAGTAACTCGTAATGCATAAGCTGTGTTTTGTCTAAGTTGGTTTTGAGCTGTTCTGAAAACATCTACCACCTTCTCACAAGGTGGGACAAGACAGTGTGACATTAACCAAATTCAGCAAAACATTGTCTTGTGTTTGGAGTCCTTACTAAACTTTCCCTTAGAGTGTTAGATTATGCTAACCGTGCCTATTCTAGAGCTGCCTGAGTCAACAAGGTCATTGCCAAGGGCATTTCTAGGAGTGGCTTTACTTCAGGAAGGGTGCACCTTCTTTTGGCCTTTTCAGGGAGTGTTACATTTTGTGGCCTGTTCATTTATTCTGGATGCTTTTTCTTTTCAATGATGTAAGGGACCTGCAAAGCATATTCATTGGGGTGATGGTTTTGCAGAAAAAATGCTTATACATAAATACTCACAGGTGTCATGTCATAAGTTTTTAAACGTGGTGCTGCTTGGAAGGTGAATGCAAAAGCTTGCAATGTGTGATGTGGCTCAGTTTGGTGATTGTAGCCAGACAAAATGATAGAATAGTCCTATTACCTATGAAAGTAACTGAAGAAAAGCTTTCTTGTGTAAGCTACTGCTGGGTGGAAAATTTACTCTGTTGCTCCATCTTGACAGGACATGTTCCCAGGCATTTCTGGCCATGAGTTCCGAGTTGTTGCTGTAGGTGTCCAGCAAGCTCTCCAAAGCCACTTTGCAGGTGCAGCACATTTCTGAAAGACTCTTCTTATGATGGAAGGATTGAAAATGTACTTCTGGTTTCTTTAGTTCTACTGGTCAATGAGCATATTCTTTTGCATACCTTCCGTGTCAGCCATACTTTTAACTTTGCAGAAAAGCAGCAGCTGCTCTCCAAGCGAAGAGTCAAATCTATAAGCTGTGTTCCCTTCTTCACCCCCTAACTTCCCTGCAACACTGGAAAAGTAACTATGATATTGTTAAGGTTTAATAATTTCATTAATTCACATGTGTGCTTATACTTAAGAAATTCTCAGTTTTGTAGGTCACAGGTGCCAGTCTCACTGTACAAAACACATGATCAGTCATATTAATGGGATTGAACTTTCTTTCTTGTTAGGTTTGGTATTCACCCTGTGGCTGGTCGTATGCCTGGTCAGCTGAACGTACTCCTAGCAGAGGCTGGTGTTCCCTATGATATTGTACTGGAAATGGATGAGATCAACAGTGACTTCCCAGGTTAGCATGTGAGCTGTGAGTTTCCAGTAGATTGGATTTGATGTGTCAATTTTAATTTGTTTCTGGTTTTATATCACACAGGGATTATTAAAAATGAAAAATCTTAGTCAGACCATTCAGTTTTTCTTTGTGCCTGTTGTGATACTGCTGTAGAGGAGCAGGAGGTCTTTCTCTTGCAGTCTGAGTGGTCTCCCAGGTGATGGCAAGTGAGCACAGAGGAATACAAGAAATAGTGTGACTCAGGAGCAGAAAGTAGGAGCATGTAAAGCAAAGGGAAATATTGAATGCAGGTGTACAGAGGAAGGCAGATGTTGAGTGGAAGTTAGGTAGGCCTGTGACATTTGCTTCTTTCAGAACCAAGAGAGCAGTGTTCTTTTTTAGATGGTTGTAGCTGTGAAATAAGTAACAAATGTTGTGTCCTTTTTTTTTTTCCTCTCTGTTACTGCCCCATACAGGAAAACTACTGTTTACTGACTCCTTCATGTCAGATGTCATGGATGACTTGACCCTGTCATGTCTTGCAAACCAGTTTAGCATGTTACAGGCATCTTGCTTTCTTACATCTTTATTTAAAAATCAGAAAGTTGCTGGTAAAAGGTTTTTCTAAAGAATAGTCAAAGGAAAAGCTAGGCACAAGGAAACTTGAAAGTAAGGGTACTATGTGTATGGAAACCAACATTTAAATATCAAAGAATTTAATTTTGTGAGGTGTAATGATCTAACAAGTCCCTTAGAACAGGGTTCTGGATTCTTGCAGTTTACTTGGGGTAGTTTGTAGCACACTTGCCTCTCACATACAACTTGCTTGATAAATTTGAAAAATATTTGTGAATTAAGTCCCCATAAATGTTGTAGAGTGCTTACCATAACAGGTTTTCCTGCCTTTGAAGATCAGATTTAACACAAAAATTCATCAACATCACTGTTCAGATTTCAGATAATTTTTCATCAGTCTTATTTTCTTTGTCTTGCTGCAGAAACTGACTTGGTCCTTGTAATCGGTGCAAATGATACAGTTAATTCGGCAGCTCAGGAAGATCCAAACTCTATCATTGCTGGAATGCCAGTTCTTGAAGTCTGGAAGTCCAAACAGGTGAAATTAACAAAGTTTCATTAGCACTTACCTTAGGGAGCATGCTTTTAAAAAAAATCATAGGATAAACTAGCAAGAGTCTCCTACTCTTCTCGTTTCCATGGGAAGCTTTTCTGCAAGTTGTCCAACAAAACAGTCAGTACTTTGAAAGTCTGATGCTTTTATAATCATCAGCAAATGCTTTAGTGAGTCTGTTGATGATTGCAGTAGAAAAGACCAGTGAAAGTGCTTCCACTAAAAAAATGTGATCAGTCCTGAAGCATTTCTGTACAAATACCTCCTTTTTTTAAGTTTATAGGAAATTTGATTGACAACTTTGATATTGAAGTGAAAATACAAAAATGAATAATATGCTTAAATAAAAAGAATCAAAACAGTAAATGGCTGGGTTTGAGTAGAGAACTTAGTTTGTCCAGGTTGCTGATAGTTTAATTACCTCACCAGTTTTGCTCTTCAAAAGCAATGTTGTCTCTTCTAAAAGACATAGACTTAAGTTTCTTCATTGTGAAATCTTTGATAGTTTGTTCTGAACCCAGACTTAACCTCAGTTCTTCTGAGGGTTTAGCTATTCAGATACTTAGTGGTAGGCACATATATTTATCAGTGTGTTGCAAATTGGGAAATAAACATGTACATGGGTGAAGTTGGTAAAGCTTCATAGTTTCTCTCCTGAAGATGCCATGGTTAACTAATTTAATATTTAATATCTAAAACTGGCTGAAATTTATTTTAGGATTAGAAAACCCCCAAATTTTATGTATGAAGTAATGCAGAGTAATGGTCTGGAGAAGTCTAGAGAATGTTGCACCAACTATTGATCTGAATGCTCATATGAATTGTGTTGCTATCAGGGAATTGGCTCTTAAAATAATTCAAAATAAAAAAGCCTCAAAACTCTGTTATAATCATCAGTGCCCATCTTGCCTTGGTGTTTTTCTATGGAATAAGTAAAAATATATGCATATGTAGCATCCACAGTCTCTTCATGTGATGTGTACTATTGTGTTTAACAATAAATGTTTCTGAAAATGATTTGGGTATCAATTCTGTCTGCTGTATTGAAATTTGAAATAGAGTTTCATAGCAGTGAGTACCTTCTTCCTCTCTCTTAGTTTGTGAAAGTTGCTTTTTGTGTCATTTTTGTTTGGAGAGGGTATTGCAGTTGGCTTTTGCTGTTTCAAACATGAACTCTTTATGTGCAGGTCATTGTAATGAAGAGGTCTTTGGGAGTTGGTTATGCAGCGGTGGATAATCCAATCTTCTACAAACCTAATACTGCCATGTTGTTGGGAGATGCTAAGAAGACTTGTGATGCCCTCCAAGCAAAAGTCAGGGAATTGTATCAAAATTAAATACTGATTTTGTATTCCACTCATGACTGCAGTTAATGTTTTGTCACAGAGGTTGTGGAAAAAGACTTATAGAAGAATTCTTTACTGTCCTAATACAGCCAGCATTTAACTGCATTGACTCCTAGGAGATGTAGTTCAGTTAGGGAATTGAATTATAGAATGTTTTGGTTTGGAAACCAAACTTAAGATCTTAAAATCATCTAGTTCCACCTCCCTGCCATCGTTCCATTAGACCAGGTTGCTCAAAGCCCCATCCAGCAAGGCCTTGAACAATGCCAAGGATGGAATGCAGGCTTTATGGAAAGATGGCCATATTAGGCCTTCAAACTGAATCTCCCATGAGGCAATGCATTAAGGAATGAAAATGTGCTTTTTAAGGTTAACACTGAGCTGTTAGAAGCAGAAACTAGTAACTTATGGTCATCTTTAAGTAGTTACTGGCTTCCTCCTCCTTACTGTCTGAACTTCTGTCATGGTAATTCACTGGGAAATACTGTGCCAAACCTGTATTCTGTCTTATCATCAAAGTTGTTCTTTGGCCAGTATGGACAAAACAACTATTTATTTCATCAAAACTTCAAGCAAATTGCAAACAGATGCAAGCAGATGCAAATAGATACTTACATGATCTGAGACTCTGAACAGAATATTCTGTTTGTTTTGGGGATTTTATGGATGCTGTGAATCAGGAACATTCTAGGAAGATTACTTTTCTTCAGAAGAAAAGTTCCACTTTTTTGTAGTGTCCGCTTACATTATATAAACACAGGATTTCAAGGACCTATCCAGTGATTTTCAAGTCTGAGAAGGAGAAGTACACATACTTACACTGCTTAACTTTTTTAAGCAGCTGCTAAATTCTCAATTTTTTCCAGTTGTTGCATTTTTAAGTGTCCAAGGAAAAATACGGTCCTGTTCTGCAGAGGCAGAACATCTTGCATACCTGATCTGTTCACAGAATTTGGAACACTGTTTCAGTTTATGTTCACTAAGACTTTTCACTGTATTTGCTACTTTAAAATTCAGTGATGCTTTCTTAACATTTTTGTGATGCTGGAAAATGCACTTCCAAACATATTTAAGATGCTGGAGTTTTATTAGAATTTTTCTAAATAAATAAGCTATTGTTTGAACAGCACAGAAACATACCAATCTTAAAATCCAGTGTTTTGATTATTTGACTTCTCTCTAATCTAATTAAAAGCACTGTTAAATTCCCATAATAAGTTCAGCAAAGAATTAAATTACATTATGACATAGATTACCATTTTGTTTTTATTATGTTAAATGTACTTGAGTGGAACTCAAATATTTGCCTATTAAAATGACTTTATCATGTTTTCACAATGATGTAGCAACTGTCCGTGGTGACAAAGGTTAAATAGAAATAGCTGTACTTGTGTTAGAAAGCAGTCATATTTGGGGAAGACAAACTGTTATGAAGTCATGAAATTAATCCATTTTGATTCATAGAACAAAATGTTTTTTATTATACCATGTACAAAGACCTCATTTAAAATATAGTATTTCTACTTAGCTACCTCTGTTTTTATGTGAAATCACTTAAAACACAGACTTTGAGCTGATAAGAATTACAGAGTTGTAACAATGTGTTAAGGAAGCTACCCTTTTTGCAAATCTCTTTCATATAATTTGAAATAAAAGTTTTCATGTAAGCATTAATATGTTGTACACTGCAGGAAAAGACTTGTAATTAAATTTTAACTTTAAAACATTGTGGCAGCTATATTTGATTGTAGCATATATGGCTTCTTGATTTTATTGTAGTCAATTTTTCTTTTAGGTCTGCAAAAAATAGGAAAATGGGAGAGCAGGAAAGACAAGGAAATAATCCTCTGTCTGTCTCCCAACTAAATAAAATGGGATTTGAAGGGATTTAACATCGTAAAGCATTAATTTTTGTCTTGTCAAACATGATGTACCTAAATCTGTATGCAACATGTTTCTGCTTATAAGTAGATGTTTTAAAAAACACAAAAAATGTACAAACAGAAACAATGGGGGAGGAACTTAAAAAATTAAAAATACATCCATACCATTATGCTGGATCAGAGGTAGCAGTGTTATCTTCAAAGCTGTGCTTTACCATGGAACACCAGCTGATCATTGAAGTGCTAATAAAGTCAATTATTTTTCTTATTGATCACTGTCTCTTTTCTCTCCTGTTGTTTGTTGAGTAGGTAAGTAGTTTGAGATTCTTTGTGGGAGTCAGAAGATTGAATTGCTACCAAGGATGCTGAGACTCAAGAATTCAATGAAAAGGAGTCGGTGAAATATGCATATTTCTTGGCTTTTTAATTTGAATAGCTCTTTAAAATGATGTAACGTGACTGTAGCAACTTCTAGTAAATGAGAAGGGTTAGACAACTTCTGAGAGCAGTTGATCCAAATATTTGTTGCCTTTTTGACTTAAAAAAAACCCTGAAAAAGCTGTAAGAGCTAACTTGGCTGAGGTGTGAGATTAATCCTATGCCCTTGAGCCTGTTTACCATATAAGTTTGCTTCAGTTCTTAGTTATTTAGATCTACAAGATGGTCAAGTTGATTTTGTGAAGATTTCAGTTTCTGCCTTCGGAGTGAGTGATGGTAACTTCAGCCATCTGCTGGTCTGTTCAGTTGTATCATTACACAAGTCGGACATGTAGCTTTCATGTTTTGGCCAGGCCAAGACTCAAAGGCTGCAGCCTGGCATTAATTCGCGAGTTAACCCATCTTCCTTGTTGAGCTGCTTGCCTGCAGTTTGATCCAAAGCTGCAGGCTTTGATTTGAACATTTCATGGGTGGAGGTGCCATAGCTTCTCTGTTCCAGTGTTTGATTCTTCACATTGTGAACAATTTTTTTCTTTCTATCTATTGGAATTGCCTTTTCTGCAATTTGTGTGTATTATCTAGCCTAATCCTGTTACCATCTCCCTCTGAAAAGAGTTTTTTTCACGAATCTTACTGAACACAACAGGAAAATTCTGCCCTTATCCATCTGTGCTTGACAAACACTGTCTTGTTTCTCCTTGTATGTTGTGTGAATGGTAAGTTCCATCTTGGCTCACTTTGGTGTGTTAGTGTGTGGTTGTTTTTTTTTTGCTGGACACAATAATGCAGATACAGGCTCATAAGTATGAAGTGCAGGGAAATCATCACTTTCACCTATGAGCTACGTGCTTACTGATGCAGTCTAATACATGGTTGGTCTTTGCTGCAAGGTTGTGGTGCTGTTTCAGAGTTCATGATGGTCTAGTGGGACCATCTTGTTCTCTGCAGAGATGTTTTCTTGCTAGTTGTCCCACACTCTGTCCTGTTTGTGTGGGGTTATTCCATCTGAGTCATGTATTTTTTTGCATTGGAACTCATCAGATTCCTGTCAATCTGTTTCTTAGCCTGCTGAGGTCCCTCTGGCAACCATGCCCTCCAGAAATAATTTGTTTCTGCAACTTGGTAGAATCTGTGAGCTTGTTATGAGTGATTTCCTTCTGATTGTCCAGGTCAATAATAAGGAAATTCGAGACTTCAGTACTGACCCCCTCATGATATTGTTACTTCACCACTAGTTGGATTTCTTACTGTTATCACAACCCTTAGAGTCTGGTTGATGCTCCACCTGGGCAAACTGTATGTCACTAACGTGCTTGGACACTGTGTGAAACCTTGTCAGATGCCTTGCAAAAAGTCAAGGTATGAAAATCCTTTGCTCTTCATGTGTCCTCAGGGTCAGCCATCTCACTGCAGAAGGCGGTCATATTGGTTAGGTATGATACATCTGTGGTAAATTCATCCTGCCTTTACCCAGTTGTCTTGCTTTACATGAGATTCTGAAGGGGTGTTGGTTTTGTACCCTTTCCAGGGTCAAGGTTAGGCTGCCTGGCCTATTATTTCCCTGTTCTTTGCCTTTCTTGAGCCAGCAACTTATTATTCAGATCAGAAGTTAAATTCTAACTGTAAAAGCTGCTGTTTTTAGCACACACTGTGTTTACTTTCTGTCCTGAGAAATGGAGTTTCGTGATGGCAAATTGGCTTTGGAACATTTTGTAAATCAGGGAATTTAACTGATTGCCAAATGACAAGTTTGTAGTTATGTGAGCTATTAATCCGTTATTCTGTTTCTCAAACTATTACATTAGTCTGGAATTTTAGAAACCATATCTTAATCTAATGAGTTACATATATCCTGCTATGTTGGTTCCTTGTAGCAAGCATGAATTTTTGGCTAATTCAGATAGGGAAATTAGGGACTGAATCTACTTTTGTATTTTGGTTTGCATAAAAAGCTGGCTTTTGGAATGAATCAGTTTCCTTCACTTTCTAAGCTTTGGTTTCTGTTGCAGAGCAGTCTCAGAGCACACAAACTTGGATTCTTTTGAAACAAAGGAGAAGATGCTTTAGAGCTGTGAATGAGCATTCAGTCTGTAGAACCAGGTTAGTGGTAGTTCACAGTAAACATCCTTAAGCATATAGGGTACATTTCATATCCTCAAAGTCTTTTTTGCAGGTTTGATTCTGTTGTGCCAAAGTAATTACTAAGGTAGGCTTCCAGATCTCCAGAGCGTAAGGCAGATCAAGAGGGTGTAATTCACTTCCTTCCAGTCTAAGGCTTAGTTAGTTGTAATTAGTTAACTGAAAATTTAAATTCAAAAAACCACCCACCCCAAAACAGAAAAAGATTTTTGGTCTATAAGCATAATTATATGTTTGTATAAGCTCTCAAATTATGCAGGAAAACTTGACAGGAAGGAGTGTGAACACTGGGAGGTCTGGATACTTTGTACCTACGCAGTGCAGTTCAAATACCCATTTCTTCAGCCTTGCAGTGAGTATTCTTCCAAGGATATCACTAGTGTGGAGTGGTGTTTAAAAAAAATAATTCTGAAGAAGTGCAAATGCTAATGACTTGTGTAATCCAACTGCTCTGTAGCTGCAAAAAGGATATATCACATTAACTTTGTTAAACTAGTGTGATGCGTGTTTTTCCTGAGAGGAAGATACGTACTTACACATTTTCATAAATGGATTTAGTAATACTTGAAGGTTAAAGTTCCCAAAAGGTGGTAATTCGAAGTAGCAAAACCTGTCCTAAAACATTAATTTAAGGTACTGCTTGAGACATTAAGTGACTAATTTACAGCCGTTTTTCCAGATCTATCATCTTAATGACTTCTAAGGAAAGTAGTCTTGCTGCAAAGATCACACCTTCCCATGTAAGTACAGATTTAAAAATAAGGTTGTATGTGATACAGCTCTGTTTGATGTGCTGAATATGAGCATCACTAACAGTGTGATGTTTTGCAATTAGGTGTGAGAGAAGGCTTTGTGTGTCTCTTGACCCTCTTTTCCTGTTCTTTGTTGACAAAACCCATAAACCTGGTTGTTATAACCCTTCCCCTATTAAAGAAAGGAAGCAACAAAGGAACTGGAGAACAAAAGGGCTAAGAAGGCTTCACACTCAATCAGAAGTGTCTTCTGAAAGAAGATTGAGGTTGAACTCTAGCATAGCATGAAATTAAGTTATTCTATTACATGGTCAGTCTAACCCATAATTTAAAAAATCCTTAGCAGAATGGAAACTAACAGCTAGTGAACTTAAAAAGTTCAAGCAGATGTTAAAGCTGTCTCATGCAGTAATAACTAGCAGTTGCCCGTTCTCCCTATTAAAATATTACAGATGTGGATGGGTTTTCTGATTTTGCATTATCAGAAGCTCATTGTTGTCACAGACCATGGTACAATGAACTTAAGTTTTCAAGTGTTTTATGGTGGATTTGTTAATGTGTGGACACAACACAGGAAGTTGTCTTTTCTGTAATTTATAGACACATCATCAATCCTTATTTTTCATCAGCATGCTGTCTCCAAATGTATCAATTGATTGTTAGTTTTGTGAGCCATATAATATGACATGATCTATTTATATTTGAATTTTAAACCCAGAAAAGTATAATCAACATAGTGCAATTTGGTAAGTCTTGCTATAATTTTCATGTTATAATCCTTTTGAAGTCAGGTTGATTCTATGATTCATTTGCTCTTTAAGGTAGCTATGAATGTTCATTAAAGATCTCAGTAGAGTGAATATTGCCTGAATAGGAGATGATATGAATAAGAAACTTTAGTTTTAGTTTGGAAGCATACTCTAGTGTATTACATTGAGATTAGTGTAGTCATGCACATGTTGAAATTCCTCCGATTTATTGAAATAGATGTTATTAAAAGGTTGAGCAAAACAATGTTGGGATGAAGCTAAGTGAAGTGAAGACCAAAATACAGTTCACAGAGCTCCGTGTAACATCTGAGATAAAAAGACTTGTTTTGCTTGCCCTGCAGATGTACTGTGCTGGTCTCCCAGATGAATTGCAGTGTATCCCTCTGGATAAGAAAGAGGCATATGAAAATTTTTTGTCGATGACATGACAAATGAAAAAATATTCAAGAGGGCTTGAGTTTGACTTTTGTAACAATCAGTTCTCTTTCATTCTATTGAAGGACTAGCTCTGTGGCTTTGGGCTGAACAGTTAAATCTCAGTGTTTGAATGGGTGTGATATCCTTCCATATCAGAAAATGCACAATGGCTTTCAAACAGCATTTTTTCTTTAAATAATATAAGTAGTAGTCTTTGCAACACATTGTTTCTGTGTATGGATTCTTCTCAAAATAATTGTCTTTAAAACTGTCAGCTCTTAAAAAAGGAAAGAAGAAAGCTGGACCTTTTACCAAACAGCACCTGAAACCCATGTAGTCTTCAGACTCCTCCTGTGTTGGTTTTGTTTGTTGGGTGGTATTCTACCATTAGTTTTCAATAAACCTGGAGTATTTTAGCTTACTTGTCCTTTCAGAAATAAGTTCTAGTATTTGGAAGATAAGTATCTTCCAAAGATGTTTTGTTAGAATGGTTCCAACAGGCAATATTTTTGGTTTGTTTGGTTTTTGTTGTTTCGTTTTTTTTTTCTTTTTTTCTTTTTTCCCCTCAAAAAAGCATATTGGTGGTGCAAAAGCCAACATTTGAGCTTAGCTTTCAATCAGTATGTTTCTTATTTTATCTTCAGAATATACTGATTTGACTCTCAGCCAGGCTTACTAAGTAATATCTTAGGTTAGGATAGGGAAGTAGATCAAGTTTTGATCAGTTTGACACTAAGTTTACCATATCTGAAGGCTTATGTACTTTGCAGGAAATGCTGAAGCGTTCTGCTGGAATTTAAATTCATTAATATTTTTCCATTTCCAAGCAAAGTTAATATCAACTCTCTTTAGTCTAACTCCAAAAATTACTTCCCTTATGCCTTTTAAGAATAGTTGCACTTGGCTTGGGAATTACTCCGATGAACTTGCAGTACTGGATACATTTTGTGGGTGAAAATTACTTTTTGTTAAATTCTTAGTTGTCTGTGCTTTGTATTGGAGGAGGTGGCCATGGTTTATTGGGATGGAAACATGGAAAATAATTACTATGGTTTGCAGATATTAAATCGTGTTGAATACAAAGATAATACAAGGGTAACCTAGACAAGTGGGAGTTGGGGATCTAAAGCAGCTTATTTGTTTTATGAAATTTTCAGTTCTTTGTAATAAAAGTTTCATCAAAATAAACACATTTTATTCATTCTGCATCTAATGTTATATCCACAAATTTCAGTGCTCCTATTAGGAGTTACTTCTGATTTAGGTCAGTATTCACAAGCTGTTAAAATAGAGGCATTTAACGAATGCAAATGTTGAGATTGTAATCTTTGAAATATGAAATTCATGTGTTCTGATTAAACGGTAGATAAGAAAACCCATTATCCTTTTACTGGATTGTATTTTTTGTATAGAAAGTATGTTTCAGGGCCCAATGTAAGGCATGATTGAAAAGAAAGCCTCTTAAAGAATCTTATCTGTGCTGGGGAAGGTTTGATATTCTAAGAAGGGGTGTCCCAGTTTGCCTGTTATGGCAGTACCTCTACTTCACAGGTAGAGGTGTTAGGACCTTTGTAAGCGTTCAGGATGTGATATATGAGTTGCCACAAAATGAGACCATTTTTTAAGGCTAGTGTTTCGCCACCCTTTATTAAAATCCTGTAGGAATAAATACTGTTGAGGTCCAAACAGTGGATATAAAGCTATTTGTATGTGTGGTGTATGTAGATGTGAGTGGTCAAAATGTAGGTTTCAGCTGATACTTGTCTCTATAAACTTCTTCTTTGAATGTCTAAGATATTTAGGTATGCTGCTGCCTGGTTGCGTATTTAGAGGTTCTTTTTTGTTTCAAAAGCTTGTTCCAGAAATGTCCAAGCTAGTTCTCTTTGGCTTAGCTTGTGTCCTGTTACCACTGAGAAATAATCCTTGTGCAGAATATGTAATGAAGCAGCTATAACATCATCTTCTGAAAGAGACTTATTATTCTTGGAGAGTTGGTTATTGCTATTGTTTGGTGGCCTCTTGTTGTCATAGCAGACTAAAAAAGAAAAGGAGAGTTGACTTATTTTATTAGGCAATTGATGTAGTTGGGAAAAGAATGGACACATTTTTCAAACCTCATTTTCTTCTGTTTAGAAATGGCCTTGTACTCAGCTTCGAAGGGCACGTTACCCTGAAAGCTCTGGTTTGTTTCCCAGCTATATTGTTTGGTCTCACATTATTTCTTCTCTCAAAATTTGTTTTCTGTGGCATGTCAGACAAACCTATATGTTCTACCATTTCTTATTGTTATAGGATCTAAAATTATTAACATGGTGTTAAAGTTACCTGGTTCATGTTTCTGACATTTGTTCTTGAATGAGTTTGTCCATTTAACTTTAGCAGCTATGTTTGTTAACCTCATTTTAAATACTAAAATCTTTAAAGTGCCTAGGAAAGGATTTAAAATAGAATGCATGTTACTGGTAACACAGCAAAAAAAATTACTGTAAGTAAGCTACAGTAATAAAAAGTTATGCCTGTGTGGTGGATAGATAAACAAGTTATTTCAAGGTAGAAAAAAATCCATTTTTTTTAAATACTATATTGTGTTTTCTAGCTTTTGATGTCTTTCAGGCCAGAGTAATTGATTTGAATATTTTAGCAGATACTTCTTCAAAATTAAGAAAAATACTTCAAACTGTAGCCGAATTACATTGTTCATAACATTCTTTTATCACCTTATTGTTTTAGAGTCTCTAATATAAAGTAAAACAAATGCCTGCTATCCCACAGCTCTTTGGTCATCATACAATGCATGAATTATAGAATCATAAAATCAGAGAAACATTTATTTTGGAAAAGACCCTTAACCTCCATAATCCTTGTATCAGTCTCCTTTGTAATTATTTTATTGAGGGTCCTGAAGAAATTCTCCTTGAACAGAGAAACTGGTTGACTCTCTATGGGCACTTGGAGTAGACAGGGAACAGGAGGAAAGAGGGAGAAGTTGGAGAACCTGTCTTGAGAGTTGACTAGTAATTGACTGTACCAACCACTGGATGTCACTTGTTCCATATAAATATATGTAAGAAATTAAAGGTCTGGCGTAAGAGAAAACAGTTTGTGTGTCTATTGCATGGAAATGGTGCCTAAGTGAGAACGGGCAGCAGAATTTTTCTTACTCTGCCTTGTGCTTTTTTATCTGAAAAATCAAGAAATGCTAATATGAAGTGACATCTTGTTACCTTAGAGTGTAAGATGCTTGTAACTGAGTTTTGCCTGTGTTGTGCTATAGTGCTTCAAAAGTGAGGTTTATATGACAGCTTTTCCAGTAATGTGTAACCATGAGGCAGCCATCAGGAAGGTCCTGTTTCTGCCACTAATATGCTGATCTCCATGACTTCTGTAGCATTAGCATTGACTTAGATCATGAGTTTGAGTCAACAGAAATATGGTTTTCACAGTAATGCGTTTGGTCTTGTGTGCATTTGTAGGCTTTTAGTAAAGATGAAGATGTGGTTGTAAAGAAGGATACATAAAAGGTAGAAAAGGGAACGTTGCAGCCAATTAAAAAAAAAAAGAGATGAACAGATAAGACAGAAAGGAACAAAACCCAAGAAGTATTTTCTTCTTGAGGTATTGCCCGCTTACTGAAGAATATCTAGCTAGGGAAATTCACATCTTAAAAAAAAAGTATGGCCAACATCATTGCCAGTCAAATTCCAACTGTGTAATTACGCTTGATGTGGTCATCTGTTGTGCAAATAGAATTGTGCCTGTATGTACATCCTGTCTGTTATGTCAGTCCTAACAGCAGCATCTGACAGCACTATCAGAAGACTAGAATAAAAAGAAGAACCTTTTCTTGACTAGGTGGCAGAGAACTGTGGTAAGTCTTTTTTGCTCATAAGTCATTGCATGAACAGGTAACCCTCAGCCATAACACACTGTCCCATCACTTCTTTTCCTTTCCTTGCTAAATTTTCATCTTTCCAGTAAGTATGTAAAATTATAAAATATAAATAATATTCTAAATATATTAACCAAATACAATCTAAAATATGTAAAATAAATTCAAAATATATAAAATGTATTATGTAATAAATATATAAACATCCCATAAATAATGAGTTAATGTCATTGCCATCTCTACAACATTAATAGTACAGAATTTATGTAAGCATAAGAATGTTCATTTTACTGAATGCCTCCTGTCTAGGTCAGCTCTTAAAATTTTACTGATATTTAGAATGTAGAATGACATCTTGTCCTTAGTGAAATGAGGTTCACTTCTTCCAATGACTTCGGGTTGAGCAGTTTTTTTTTCCATGTGTACTTAGCGGTTCTGTACTGTTGTACCAAAACCAACCCAGACTGAACTGTCCCCTGTTATATGGGAGACAACATTTTGAACATTGACTGGTAAAAAATCAGTTCTGATTTTTATTTTTTACCAAAGCTTTTTGCTCAAAAAAACCCCATGTTGTTGTATCTTACAAAATTTTGTGCATTTGACTTTGAAGTATGAAAGTTGAAGCATGGATTCTATCTAAAAAACAGCAATTATTAACAAATGTCTCTTACTTCTCATTCCCTTGAAACTTATAAACAGTTAAGTGATAGGGTATTTACAGGGTACATTAATACATTTTTAATATGTTTGCATTTGTATACTGTTATCATATTTCAGCTATTTGTGGTGATTGGCTATCTTAAAGGTTTATTTAGTGCTTTGGAAAAGTTTTTAGATTTTATAGTAATATCTTCCTAGTGTGTTTAAAACTGAAAGTCTTTTATTTCCCTTCTAGTTGTGTTTCTGTTGCTGCTGTTAAAACTGTGTGGTAGGGTCTCAGGTGGCTGCTGATTATTAAGTCTACAGGTGTTTTCGTTAAAGAATGGTTTCTTTCCAAGGGTCTTTTAGTCAACCTGAGTATTTTCATGTCTGGTATTTGATCACATCTTTTATAAAAAAGTTTTGTCTGTTCAGTTTTGTTGTATCTTGAAACTCTACAGTGAAGTTTTCAGTCCCAGTTTTTCATTACTTTATATAGTATTAATTTCCCAACAGCAAAGGCTGTCTCTGTCTGGTTATTATAAAACCATATTAGATACCAGTGGAGACAACAGAGCTTGTTTACTCTTAATTACATACAAGTCAAGTGGTGTGTAATACAAACCTTTACTAATTTTGTTTTAACAGTTAAACATATTGGTCAAATTTGGTAAATGATGCCCTAAAGGGCTGTGCTACAGGTTACAAGAGCTAAAGCAGTTTGTCAGCTGCTTTCTGGCGCTGAATATTTTAATTAAGAATATGAGTGGAGCTTTTGTAATTACACACATGTGAGGAACGGGAAAATGAGAAGAAATAAAAACTTCACCTTTAACTTATTGTTGCATATTTAAAAACCAATTTATTTTTTTTCTTGTACCATGAAATTTCAAATGTTCTCAGTAGAATTCAGATAAGGAAGGAAGCAGCTGTTTCCATCATGGCTGCTCATAGAGGTAAGCTTTCATGTGTTATGTCTCCATTCCAGTTTTCAGAAGAAGCCATATTCATGGTTTATCGCTTTCTGTTATGACTCCACTAGTGTTTGGCCTGACCGCATCTTCATTTGGCTTCAGTTCCCTGAACACAGTGGATTCCACCACAAGAAAGCCATTCCAAGTAGTTTTATTTGGGCTTTTCATGATACTTTTTATTTCACATGATGAGGAATTCCAAGGAGAACAGCAAAGAGGGGGCGGCAGGGTTAATGTGTTATGGAGTTTCCATCTCTCCTTTGCTCTGCCTGATAACCAAATGAGCAAGACCTTGCTGGGTGCTTTTATTCATTTATTTGTCTAGAAGCCCTATAGGTCTTTTTATTTTGGGGAATTATCTAGGTCCAAATTACAGGTGAGTAGGCACAAGCAGATTAGTCTTGGGTTGCTTGATTACCTTGAATTGTATCAGCTTCTTCCAAAGGAGATCTTCCACAAATTTCGTAGAATGTCTCATGTGTCTGATATACAAGATTAAAACCATACTTTAAGGAAACATTTGCTAGCTTTAAATTAATGATATGTTAAGTCACAAAGAGTGGTATCCCACAGAAACCCATGTGTGTAATGGTACCAAAAGTATAGCAGATTCTTAGGGCAGTGATATATTAATCATACAAGAGCCCAGTGCTGTAAATTTTACTGCAGTCGGGTTGCAGGTACTGTAAGTGATGAAATGAAACAGCACCTACTATAGTTCCTCTTCATGCAAACATTTCAAACAAGCTGAGGCAGAATGAATAATGCATGCATTAGTGTTCTGCAGGGTGATATATTCATTAATTCTTTTAAAGTATATGGTGGATTTATTTGTGAATCATGAGAAAAGACTAAGTAGTTCCAACCTGCTGAGTGTCAAAATCTATCTAAAAATGGTAGAAAACTCATTTAGGCTTTGTTTGGTTCATTCTTTTGTGCCTGTATATTTTAAGCTGGTAGGGTATAAATGAGAATATTTTTTTCCTTTCTTGTACAGCAAAAAATGAAACAGCCCTGTCACTGACAACTCACAAAATAAATAGAAAGAAAAGAGAATCCATGTATATTACTGCAAATAGAAGTAATTTTGTACAAACAAAATAGGCAAGAAGATGTGACTTTTTCACTGAGTTTTTGCAAGCAGCAAAATAACTTGTGGTGTAACAGTGGGTACAGGTATACTCCATGCTACAACCCAGGAGAGCCCTAGGTTCCATGTCCTGATAGACTCACCATTAAAGTGGTAAAAAAGTCTTTATCTGGAGTCTGAGCGTTCATCGTTAAAATGATCCAGGTTGGTGAGATGACTATAGCTTAGTGTAGAAAGACAACCTCTTGCCTGAGATGAGCACAGTTCTCTTCTCCTCACCTTTCTGTTTCTAGAGAGGGCAGATTTTGGCATCAACTCTGTGACGTTTGTATGAATGACCCCTTTCTAACAAGAAACCTTTATGTTTCTGGGCTCAGTAGAGCAGGTTCAGCTGAGACCTTCTGCCTGGCATTGGCATAATGATGTTACATGGCCAATGCGCTACTTCATACAGACAGTCCATGGCAGAACAACACATAATACTAGAATTACATACTGCATGTCTGGGACCACAGACCTCCTGTGGTTTGAGCTGAAGAGGAATTCTGTCCAGTTAGCTGCTATGGTTTGGAGAGGTTTCATTCCTCTCCAGGTCAGCCAATAGAGAAGGACCCATTTGCATGCAATTTTGAAAGGCAGGCATTCCTTCTAGTGAAACTGCGTAACAGACGTTCAAATGAATACATTTCAATAGGAAGAGTCATGTGTAGTGTTTCATGTGATTAGAAAATATTTATGTGACTAATCTTTTAGGAAAATGGGGAAAAAACCTAATGATTTACTCACACTTTGAACTTTAACCTCAATAGGAGAGTTACCTTTGCCAGCAGATTTCTTTTCATGAGCAATACCCTTTGGTTTGACATTTGAAACTTGTACTGAAACCACTGAGGTCAAAAAGTAGATTTTAAAATATCTCTTTTTTTTTTTTTTTAAAGGACCGGGTATGTGTCTCTGCACAGAAGGTAAAGAGGTGGAGTCTTTTTGTGTTTCAAAATGTTATTTATTTACTTGAAGTTTTACAGAAGAAAATGTTATTTACACAATAGGCAAGTATGTTCTGTTTATCTGCCAAGACAATTCTTGCACCACAGTAATTCGTTCTGAAGAAACAAATGTCCCCTTTCACATTACAGCTATGCACAGTTTACATGAATTTTTCCAGGGCTCCACTTTAGAAAAACTGCAGTAACACTTACATGCTTTTCTTTTCCCTCATGTATAAGCAGTGACCTTTTTATCATGGTCTCATGCTTACACAAGCCAAAGTACTAGTAGGTGATAACCTATAGGTGTTATGAAAAGTACTCTGCTAAACAGGAGCACTGCAAGTTCTGTCAGAAAAAATAAAGTTTTACCGCGTCAGTGTTGGAAGGGAAAGCCAAAACAGGATTTAGGAGCTCGGGCTTGATGCAGATGTGGGACTGTCTGATTTGTGAAACATGTCCAACCTTGATTGTTTCTCTTCTTTTTGGTCTCCATCTAACCATGTTGAAAGGCCTTCTATGCCTTCTATTTGCTTTAAACAAATCTCCTACATCTGTTGTGACAAGAATTCTGTTATTGCTACAATGAATATTTAAAACCCACCCCAGCTGAAGGAAAAGAAAAAGCCAAGAACAACAGCTTCTCCTAAACAGAGGTTGTAACACTTTGCATATATATTCCTTCAGCTTGGTGACATATCCAACGGTTATGGGGATGGATTCAGAGTTATGGAGCATCCTGTTCCCTAAAAGCTGAAGGTGTTGCTAATTCCCTCACAACACCCAGTCTGGACTCTTTGTTCTGATGTTCTTTATTTAGAGATGCAGAACTAGCAGCAGGAAACTATATTTGAATGCAGTCAAAGCCAAATCCTAAATAACCACATGTAGTTGCTACCTCATACTTGAAGTGCCTCTTATGAGATGCTTAATCTCATAAGAGAATGCATTTTTTAAGTATAAAAATCTGAAACAATTAACCTATTTATTTTTTTAATCAATGTGAAAATTAACATCTATCTCCTTGTGAAGGTCTTGGCCAGTCCACTGGGAATTTCCCCGGGACACTTGACCCCAGGGGCCCAATGAAAATGAGTTTCTCTGGAAACACTGTTACATAGATGCTTTATTTTAAAACAGGATTGATTGGCAAAATCTCACTAAATCAGTTGTATAAAATAACCTGCTGGGGTATAAGCCATGAGGTGATGTTTTCCTCCTGAGAGGACTAAGGTAATCCCTAAAAAATGGACTTAAAAAATGCCTTAAACTTCTTTTATTTTCCATCTTTGGTAAATCTTGACTTTTTAAAAGCACCAGGCACAGACTTTTAGAAAAGTGGTTGAACAAGTTTGATTTACAAGGAGCAAATTGGATCCTATCTTCTTTTGGTGAATGTAATGCTATAATCACATTTGTTGCTTTGGTGGTCACATCTCAAATACGCTAAGCTGATTGTGCATGTATAGACATCTATAAGGTATACCTTAAGAAAGGCTAAAGACTCTCAAGGAACCAGGCTAGAGAAACACTAGTCTGGAAGTTGGACATTAAATTTTTAAGTACTTTCTAGCCCTACAGATACCTGTAAGTATAAATCCAACCAGAGTTAGGCTGGATATAGTGCCATAAAAGCCTTCCTTGAAGATCTACACCATAGTCCTTTGCATGAGGCAGCTCAGTGCAGCAGTAGAGAGGGCTTCCTTATGCTGTGTTCTCCACAAGTGCCTCATATTGCTATAGCTCTGTAACCATTCTTCTTTAATGCCTGTTGTGCAGAGCCCTAGGCAGGAGATTTGTTTATCAGTTCTGGTTGCCTACAGGGCCAACATTCATTTCCTCCCAGAGGAACAGAGCCATTCTGCCAAATTGGAAGGCTACAGGGGGTGCTGAAGGCAGTTTCTGAAACTGTAGCACATGATTAAGGAAACCACCTTGAGCTTCCCCTGCTACCCATCCTTTTGTGGGGCAGACCTCTCTGTCCATGATGAGTGGTCACAATAAATCTGTTATTGTTGGGATAACATCCCACAGGTGCATCGCCTCCACCAAGAATTCTCAATAACACTCTAGAAGCATTTTTCTTTGAACTCATACCTGCTCAGATATTCTCAATTGCAAATCTTTAAAATACTTTGCATATGACTAGGATTAAGTGTTATTTGCTTTGAGTCACCCGTGCCTTGGAGTTCTGCTGTTACAGGTTTTGTATACTCTAGATGATGCCTTTATTAAAAACCTGTATTTTTTGCTGTTAGCAAGTTCTTCTTCTATTGGAACTGCTGTAACATGACATTCACAAAAAACTCATGACATTATTTATGTGACATATGTCATTTACAGAAAGCCTTTATAGGTGTTAGCTATCAGGTGTTATCTTGATAAGCTGAATTTTCTAGATAACTTTTGGACTTTGTATCTTTCTTATGTTGTCCTGTGTTTTAAAATCAAGCTAAGAATAGACAGAAATTAAATGTGCAATGCAGGTTTTATGCAGTAAGTTCAAATTGAGATGTTTCCTGTGGCAAATATATGTCATTTTATAAATGTATTTCCGTTTTTTTGGGGGGCAGAAGAGTTTGGTCAGTGTTTCCTGTATCTTAATACTCTTGACCTGTTTGTTCTGCTTGGTCATAGGGAAAGTAGCTAGGCCTTTGGCTAGTGGAAATGGAAGCAATTTTGTTTTAATTCCCAATCATAATGTAATTGTTAGGACAAAGGCATAGATTTTTTTTCAGAGTGCTACTGGTTACCAGGTTGTAAGTGCTGTAATAAAACCAAATATCTATATGGACTGTGATCAAGATGAGATAAAACATTGAAAATGAAAAATCCTTTCTTTTTGTTTGTTTGTTTTATTTGTTTGGTTTTTGCTTTTCTTGCATTTAGACAGTGGAAGCAGGCTAGTGTGTTGGACTTTTAAAAAGTCTATACGGTTTCACTTACTAGCTTTCATAGAGTAAGACAC
Organism: Agapornis canus; assembly: GCA_036873685.1. Taxonomy (NCBI): domain Eukaryota; kingdom Metazoa; phylum Chordata; class Aves; order Psittaciformes; family Psittacidae; genus Agapornis; species Agapornis canus. Next base: position 10,301 of record JBAFWW010053541.1, on the reverse strand, counting down.
TTCTTAGAAATTCAACAACATTAGGGGCCTTTTAAAATATGAACTACTGTTTTTGATGAGACAGAGTAAAATCATTTCAAATTCTGTATTAACTTTACTTTTTTCTTTAAAAAGCTTTTCATTAGATCCAGAATTTAGGCCTGCGTTATCCTGACACCACGCCTTTAAGAAAATGTCAGCCTATAGTAAGCATTCTGGATATACTTTAAATTTTATTATTGTAGAGGGTTTTTTGGGGGGGAGAAGCAGGGAGATGTTGGACAAAGGGGAAGAAAACCTAACAAATTCTTGGGTACTGTCCAATTCCTGAGCTAAGCCATGAACTCCATATTTGGCTTGAAATAAGGAATTTTTTCCTCAACAGCTGTCCCTAGAGTCAATATAAACCGTTCTAAAATATTTAGTTACCAGCAGAGAGATACTACAGGAGGCACTAAAACAAACTGTTGTGAAGCCCTGAGCATAGTAAGGGAGTCCTGATTCATGGACTGTACTGTACATTGCATAATGATGCACTTATTCCCCTGCTTGTTTTCAGCGTTATGTTATATGACATAAGGGGAGGGCTTCCTTCCGAGGCACCGAAGCACTTCTGTTGGGAGGGATGACACAGAGATCAATAAAGCTGTTTGTAAGGAAGGAATGTAGATCCAAGCATGATAATACAGGCTGCATCAGCTTTATTCCTTAGAAAACTTTCAAAAAGAACACAGTGTTCACCTCTTTGCCTTTCTTTGTACTTTTTAAAGACTTAGTGCTCTAGTAAATAATGATTTTTGGAAACCGTACTTCCTGACAGTGGAATAAAGCCAAAAGCCCCTTAAAACTGTACTGGAGTATGAGAAGTAAAAGCACTGTTTGAATAAAAATTTACCATTTTGAATGAACGATGTATTCAATCAGAGTCTTAAAGTGCTACTTAAAATGAAACCTTAAGTAAGATGTTACTTTTCTCCTTTGATTTATAAATCACCATAAAAGCAGGATAAAAAGTTCTTTGTAAAATGTTGCTTGACTCTTCAGCTATTAAGCAGAAATCCTATGCTAAACCAGTGTATGCAACTGAATAATGTACTGGGACTGAGATTACCTACTCTAGGTTGTATATTTATACTGCTACAAAAGCAGCAACCTTACCATATATTTAAACAATGTAAAAAGCAAGAGCACGTGCAAATAAGGAATGTCAGACAGATATAAACCAGAACTGGCTGGAGTAAAGGGGCTGTGGAGCTGTATCTTCTCTTATGTAACATTTCACAGTCTGCTAAGAACACTGTGTATTTTATCATCATCAAGGATGATGACTGTTGTTGAAACCTGAAGTATTGACATAGAAGGTCTGGATGCAACTTCTTCAGAGAAAGTACTCCCAGACTATATCTCAGGACAGAATGGTCTGTGCGAGATGTCTCCCTTCAAAAGCAGCTCAAAATAATGCAATAAAATAGGTTTATTTTTACTAAAATGCAACAACTGTCAGGAGCTGTCCTGAAACTAAAGAAAAGATTAAACCTGGCTTGGGGTTGAATGTGGTACAACATCAACAGGTTGGATGTTGGTTGTTTGACATCTGGTTAATCTCATGCAGTTAAACTGGGGGACTGTTTAAATGAATGGGAGTCAAACTACGAGAAGGAACACAGCACAAAAATAGAAGCTTAGCATTTACTCAGTTCAGGGAAAAGAGAATGGGAAGAGGATGGTAAAGGATAGTGAAAGAAAAGAAGACAAAATATGCAAATATATAAACATATGCAGTATGTATGAATGAAAAATGCGGGTTCTGAAAACATGAGAATTTTCTTGTTTTGCCCATAGTATTTGTGGACTGTGCTGTTCACAAAAACAACAAAATCGTGTATTTTCTAAAGTTAAGCAAGGTATTAGATTCCTGTACACAATGGCTGTCTTCCTCAGTAGAACCAGTGCTGTGAATGAAAGACAGTATGATCTTAATACATCACCTAGACATAGGAACATATTATTTACACAAATTGGGTTATGTACTTTGAGCTGTAATAACTTGATAATGAAAAATAACTATTTTCTAGGAAAAGTCTTCAAGAACATTTTTATCTAAGGCCATGGCAGTAGTGGAGACAGCTAGGACATGCAGTCAGGATACTTACCTCTCTCCAGTAACCAACTGGTATATACCTTCAGCAGGCTCTTGGAGAGAGCCCACATGAACATTAAGAGTATTTACTTGAATTTCTTTTGAACACCATTTAATTTATTTCCAGGTAGGGTGTCAGAGGCTGGAGGCCAGAAACTGGTTTTCTGTAAGAGGCAGGAGTGAAAAGCATCAGTGTGCAAAGTGTTCAAGCAAGCTGCTGGAGGTAAAGGTAAGTAAATACAATCCTTCCCTTTGTACTCCTATGTATAGATTGCCTTGACTGTCCTACACTGATGAGCAATCCAGGTTTAGGGTGGATGCGGAACTGAAATGCATGCTTGTGTTGGAAACCCTGCTAGAAATCAGAATACTCAAGTTAGAACGATTTGAATTGATACCATTGCCTCTCTGTAGTAACCCCTAAAACTCCAAATGGAGTCTCTTCTCTGGAGTTAAATCAACTGTTTGTGTGCATAGCTTTCCAGTAAAGCACTGATATATGCTGCATCTTCTCACATGACTGGTTGCCTGTAAGGTTTTATGTCCATGAGAATAATCAACATTTTGACTGAAGTCTCCTTGGGGAATGGATTGTCTTCAGGTTATATTTTGCATAATGAAAAGTGGGTTGTTGACATTTGACAAATAATGAAAAATACTTCAAATATTTTGATAACTTCCTTTATAAAAAATTGATTAATGGAGGTCTCTTTTGAGAAGCTCTTAAGCAAGAGGTTTCATGTAAATGTATTACTTTATAAATAATTTCACTTTTCTTTGAAAGGTTAATCATGTGTGGCTTTCAGGTTTCAGACAATTGTTGATTAGCTTTTTTATGGAAACTCTGCTAACAAAACAGTTGTTTAAAGCTGTCAATATACAGTCTTCAGTTATTCACACCTTATTTCTGTGAATTTTGCTTAGCATACTCTTACAAATAAGAATATGCCAACAGCTATCAAATGTTGGTAATTAGTATCTGCTGAAATAACTGATTTTATAAAAATATTCAGTAGAATGTCTACTTGGCAGTTGGCACAATCTGCACTCTATATGAAAACAGTTTTAATGTCATAAAATTTATGATGCCCATTACCTTTCATTCCTGTGAATGTAAGAACTTGAGTTTTAAAATCGATTGCTATTAGAAACAAAATGATCTGGAAGGGATTTTGCTTCAGACTCAGAAAGAGGTTTTATGGAGTGGTGAGGGGGATTTTTTAATCTTAGTCTAAAGAGGACAGCTCTGCATCCATAAGCATGAAGGTCTTAAGCAGATCTGTTTTACCTTCTTTTGGTCCAAGTTTGCTCTAAGTGTCTGTAGCTATATTAGTAAGATATACAGCTGTCTTAATAAAATTTCTTGCGTAGTTCCTGGCTGTGGCCCAAGCTAGCTGGTACATTCACAGTGGAGAACTGGCCTTGAGATCATCCAGGGGCAATTCCAAGGAGCTGTTTAGGATGTTGCTACCCTGGTTTCATGTGTGGATGGGGAGTGGGGCACATTTGGTGTGCTCTGTGTAGGTGGCTGGGTGGCCTCAGAGCCAGCAAAGAGTTCTGGGTCTGTTGTGAACATAACCAAAACATCTAGCAAGACTCTCCCTTATCAGAGGAATCTATTGGCAAGAGCAACTTATCAGTACCTTCTGGGAGAGCACAGAATGGGGAGTTCTGTTATGCTCCAGAACAAAATGTGCACGATGCTTTAGCAGAAAACTGTGCTTAGCAGAGGTCTGATCTTTTGCAGCTTGTCTTCTCCCTGCTCTGCTCAAAGCCTCCTGAGAAATTGTGATGTATCTTTCTTTTCCTGCGCCTTATTTTGGAACTGACATGAGTTGGAGCTGTTGCAGATTGTGGAGACTTAACATCCCTTAGCATATTACCCTGCGGAGTCTCCCCATAAACACAGGTGGACAGACAACTCCATGTATCTCTCCAGCAGATGTTCTGTCTCTTCAGTAGCTGTCCCAGTGAAAAGCGTGGTTTCTCACCCACTTTTCATCCTTTCTCAGAAAAAAGTGGGAACAAAACATTCCTCAAATCTTATGACAGCAGTACTGTAGCCAAACCCCCAATGTATAGCTATGAATTTAGTCCATAGAATATTTAAGATGAATTCTAAGATTCTTTCCCCTCACTAAATTTCATATTATTGTGTGCCAAAATCAGGTCCTGCGGCACAGTCTGCTGATGAATTCAGTCTCCCAGAGAGGTGGGTCCCCAGGGCACCAATTATTTGAGTTAATGTATTTGGCATGGAGTACATCCATCTGAAATTCATAATCTCCAGGACTAAGAGGTCAAAAAAACATTTGGAAACAACTGACAAAGGCATTTGCTTGTTGTTATTGTTTCTGGGATTAATATGGAGACGTTTGTCTTCTTGCACACATTAGTTCGAAGTGTGTGATTCTAGTCCAAATCTTCTTGTGAAGAAACTAGTATCACTTGACTAAACCTTAAAATGGAGAATTTTCATAGCCACACCACCTTCTTTTGGGGTCTTGCCAGATCTGAAAGGCTAAGTAGTGTAGGACATGTTGGGAAACATGTTGTAGTTGAACCTACTGGCAATCTGCAAGTCAATTTTTATCATAGTGTTCTGGCTTTTTGCTTAGTTTTCTGCATGACTTCTTGTTAGGTGAGCAATTGTCTGGCCACATGCCCAAATTAAACTACCAGGTTTATGGGCACTCATCATCAGTGTGGCAGAATGTATTTGGGACATGCTAATCTTGTCCTTACCACAGCATCATAGGGTAGACATTATGTAAGGTGGTTGTGAGGTGTTTATTGCATAGATCCCTAAATTATGGGGCCCAAGAATAAGCTGAGCTAGTGGGATGGCTCCATGTCTCTGAGCTATGTACGTTCTGCTTTCAGGAACGTGTACAGGGAACTTGAAGAACACACATGTGCTCATCACACTTTTGATTGCAGTCTTCTTGGCTGCAAACCACTTTGTGGGACTTCAGGTGCTCCCTTTAGCGCAGAAGCTAAGAGCAATCTTGTGTCTCCACTGGGTCTACAGAGCTGGGTATCTTTCCAAATTTGTTGCTTTGTGCATCAGTTTCTCACTGGTTAAAAATGTCGTGTCCTGGTCTCAGGGAGAAGCTTCGAAAACAAATGTATCGATGAGTGTGATATTCTAGGATGCCATTCCAGTAGAGGCCATCAATGTGTTATCTTTTGTTATGTAGCAAGAGTAAGATTCAGATGTCCTTTACTCATTTCCTGGCTTTCAAGGTGTTTTCACTTTGTAAATGTTGTCATAAGTAAATACACTGTCATTTAGCAATATTCACTGTTTTTACATAATTTGACTCATTTTTCCTGTTAATAAATCTGTTTGGACATAGCAAGATACTGTGGAAGGCCCAGCTAGTTCCTGTGTTTGTTCCATCACCCACCAAATGAGGTCTGTCTATAAGACAAGTAGTTTTCCAGTTTTTGAAATTATGATTCTCCCCCCTGCTAATACGGCCTAAAATTTGTTAAATACAAGTTTGAGTCTGTCTGTGTTTGTGTTTTCCCAGGCTCTTTTAATGCCTGAGGGAATAATTTATAGGGCTGTAATTTTGTGGGTTACTGTGTTATGACCATTTATAAATGGCTCCTTAGGGCACTAAGGGTCCAAGAAAATGTAAATACAAACACAAAACAGAAACAAATACCTGCAACATAAAGAAAACTACAAGGAGAGAGACCATATGGCCTAACAATTCAACTGCACTTAATGGCTCCATTCACCTCCTATGGAAGTAAAAGCATGTTTTACTCATGACCCTAGTGAAAGAAAAATAGAATGTTTAAACCTCACCTGTAACATGACAACCACCTAAGTCTGTGTTTAACAATATCCATACTCATTCATTTATTTTCTTTTAATATTGGGCTGTTGTTCTTTACTACCAAATATAACTCCCTATTCCCCCTTCCCTCCAAATTTAATAACGAATATTTTGAGATACTCCTGTAGCTTTAGGCTTGGCTGATTAATAAGCTCTTTATGACATTTTATGTTGCAGTAGTTAAAGGGGACTGTTGGCTGGGACACCTAATGGGAGCCAGGCACTGTGGGTCCTGGTCAGTTTTTACTGCAGCGAGATACATGCTGGGCTGAGCTGCACTTTGGAAGCAACACACATTCCTGTCAAAAGCATCCAAGCATTCGCAGGGGGCAAAACATCTCTAGTCAGGATAATTTTACTTGATTATGTGCAGGTAACATCAACTTCTGATCACTGATTTGGGCTTAGGGGAAAAAAGAGAGCATAAGCAGTCAAAAATTCACTTAAGCCAAGCACTTTCCCCTGCCTCTTTCCCAGGCTTGATTTCCCCAGTGTTTGCTGGGAGTTAAAATCAGTTTGTCCCAGTTACTACAGTCATATGATGGGTGACATGGGAGGTCTGCAGTTGTATGCATAACTTTTTGCTGCTTTCTTTGCTTATTTATTTTCTTCTATGGCACTTTGTTTCTTACTGCTTTTCCTCCCCTGTTATTTGCGTCTTCAGGGTTTCTTGCTATGCTGTTTCTCAGTGCCTTTCCTCTGGTGTGGGTTGGCTGTGGATCATAGTCAACCAGAGGTGTCCCTGCCTTGGTGTGGACCCCCTGTGGGCTGCAGTCACATAGAGGTGTCCCTGCTGTGGTGTGGATCACTGAATGACCACTGTCCCTCAGGGGACTGTAGGGTATTCACAACAGCAATCTTTCTCTGCACTGTGCCTTGTGAAAACTGTTTCTCTCCACTATGAAATGAAAATTACTGGTGTTCTTCTAATTCCTCTGGAGTTAGGTTCCTGAATATACCTGGAAAGGTATTCCTGTGCTCTTTAATTCTTCACTGTTAAAAATAAGCACATCGTGTATAGACATGGTGTACATACACACCCTACAGACTGTGAGGTACTCTGAGAGTGCAGTTGTATGGACAAATGTCTCATTTAGAAGAGAAGATGCCTTTTCCTTTATTGTGTGACTGATTTTGTGAATAAATACCTGCAAAGGCATTATGGGCCAAACCATAGTGCTCGTGCGCAGGAACAGCTTCCTGGGCTTCTTAGCTTCATGGAGACAAAAGTTGCACAAGCGAATCTCTGTGATTTAATGACTTAAGACATGTTTTTCTGTGAGAAGCCTGTGAAAGACAGCTAATGAAATCAAGGCTTTGCCTAGCCTACATTTGCTATACACACCTCTGAATTCCCCTACAGAAAAGCTGAAGATCCAGAAGTAGGAAAAACCCACATCATTGGTTTGGGCCGTTATTGCTCACATTAAATCTGAATTTTGCCACTAAATCTATTTGAATTAGAACAGGAAGTTGGGTGAGAATATTTAACGTGGCTGAGACTAACAATCCTACTATTTTCCCACCAGAGCAAACTTTTACTAAACCATAAGAAAATGAAAAGAGGTGATGTAATTAGGGGGCTTTTTCAGCAACACTGACGGTTTGCAGGAGGGTAGGTGCCATATGAACAGTGCTGCATGAGCCTTGAAGCCTCCTGGCAAGGAAGTGAGTTCTGAATGAAAAATCCTTGCCAAATGCGCCCTGTCATGTTTTCCATCAGTAGAGCTGGATATTTGTGTATAATTCCTGTGGGATTGGAGGATGGTAATGTATACACACAGAAAAAGTTCAATTTCAAGTAGCTGCTAACATCCAGTAAACAATATGTTCCAAATTCCTTTCAAGGCTCCTAGCACACTGATTTTTTTTCTAAACACTGCCATTCTCTGTAATGTTCAAGACTATTGGTGAGAAGCATTCATAACTATAAAAAGAGAAGAATTGGACATAAAATATTTTCTATTGAAGCTGCAACACACAGTGTGCCTTCTTCCTAGCCACAGCCCTCTATTTTCAGTGTGGCCATCACCATGGCTTTTCAGAAAAAATGAAGACTCAGGCTACTTCAAATCTGTGTGCCTCTATAGCTTCTATATTTGATAATACCAGATGGCCTTGTGATAGTTCATTTTTATCTTCATAAAATGGGGAGATTCTAGGACCTTGTAATGTGGGAGTTTATAACAAAGGCACACAACTTTGTGAAACACACAAAGCTTTTGTTGGTACTGGAAAGGCACAGAGCCTGGCAGAGACACTCTCAGAGGAATCTGAAATGCACCTGTGAGTTCACTGTTTTTAAAAAGTAGTGAAATCCCTGCTAAGTGTTTTTCAAAACATTACGTACTTGTACTTGTGTTTACGCATGCTCATAATAGGCAGAACTCTGCTCAGCCACATGGTAGCATTGTGATCCCTATCATCAACACTGAGGTTGCAAAAGAAATTTCCGTTGTGTTTAATCCATAGTTTATTTCTTCACAAGCACAGACCACAAGCATCAGCCACTGCAGCTCATCCAAATGAAGAGTTCATGGCTGCTCACATACAGCCCTTGCTGCTTTCAGACAGCTCTTGCACACTTGCCATTACTGCTATCAAGCAAAGAAAGCTGCTTGAGCTTCATTTGAAGAGGAATGTGATGGGCTGTATTTGAGAGCCTGACTATTTATCCAAGAGCTTATGCAGTGTTTCTAGATATTGAGTAAACAGACTTCAAAATCACGAGGATAACTTAAAAATCATGACTCAGCACATCATAAAATGTACCATGCTTTGCTTTTGGACTTTGACCTTTAAGATATGAGGGATGTGCATCAAATAAAGAAACTTTATTTGGTACCTATGTTACCTAATCTGTGTTATGTAATTCATTTAGCCTCATCAGGACCTTACTCTAGGATCCATTTCTCACCAAAAAAAGCCTGTAAAGGGAGATCTTATCTGCTTAAATTCTGTAGGGAGGGTGGATTCTTCGGGTGCTTTAGGATTTCCATGCAAGTTGAATTCTTAAGGGAAGCATCAAATGCTCCTGCTTGAAAGACACAGGCTGATTCTTTATGAAATGGGATTTTAAGAAAAATATGATGTCTTGGAATAGCCTTGGTAAAATCCTGAGTTGACACTATGAGAGACCAGATGTGAGCAACAATACAGTTTTCTTCAGATTACTTAGGGCCGTTAGGCACCTACAACTCTAGTTTCCTTACCTTCTTCTTAACTTTTTCCTACCTTCTTCCTTAACAAATGAGGTTTGTTATATTATGATGAAATACTACTAACTGTCAAGCCACGAATTGCACTCTAGAACGTTGCATACATTTTTATACTGTGTTCAAAGACTGGTTTTCTAGCACATTCTCAAAGTGCAAATGATGAACTGATTTGAAACACTGCACTGTTTCTGTAAAGAAGAAAGAGGTTCAGATAGCACATCACACAAGATAGTGCTTGTTCATATACATTTGGGTAATCATACTACTTTGAGTCACATGAAGAGCTTGCTGGGAATTTACAATGCAGTTTCTAGTCCTCATAAGCTTATCATGTCCTTATGCAAATCAAACTGGAACTCAACATTTTCTGACTCCTATCAGCTAATATCAGTATGTTCTTCTACCCTTGGCTGGAGGCTAATAATCATCATTTGTGATTATGAAGTGTGTGTGTGTGGCAGATATTGAATTTAGTGGTCAATGGAGAGTAAAGGTAAGAAAGGAAATTTTCACACCAGTTAAACAGAAATGATCTGTGAGTGTAGATCAATACTTACTTTTTGTTTCTTTGGTAGGAATATTCACAGTTGAATATTAATCATGTGCATTGCATTACTGCTTTCAGTCCCTGACTGGGCAATGCTAGAGTCAAGTGCCTTCAGCTATTTGTTTTCATCTTTCACTAGGAAATACTTTCAGTAAAGGGGATAAAATTTACCTTGTAGAAGCTCTTAACTACTATATCATTGCTAATGTTGTCTACTTTCCCATGAACAGCTAAACCCCATAACATTTTCCCTTCACACTTCCAATGACTTCATCTTCTAACTTCATGTAGGACTTCAAAAAGGAGTAAAATTCAGGATCCAAATAGGCTGACATTCCACTAAGTTGGAGAAGAATATATTTTTAGCTTTACTAGTAAAAACTGAATTTCTACTCTGACTGATGAATGGTGTTGCTCTGAACAAGCTGGGCACTGAAAGAAAGAATAATTGCCACATTTTAAAATATGGAATCAAACTTTATGACCTGTGAGCAGGAAGGTTCATCATGCTGGTACTTTTATTTGTTATGCAAGCAGTCTAGCTTCTACCGACAAGATAAAAAAAG
>JBAFWW010053539.1:31909-46232 GCA_036873685.1 Agapornis canus | reverse complement strand
ATGGTGGTGAGATGCTAGAATGGGTTGCCCAAGGAAGTTGTGAGTCATCCCTGGCAATGTTCAAGGCCAGGTTGGACGAAGCTTTGGGTGGCATTGTTTAGTGTGAGGTGCGCCTGCTTATTGTGTGGGTTTGGAATTTGATGATCTTGAGGTCCTTTCCAACCCTAACTATTCTATGACTCTATGATTCTATAAATGCTAAACAAGAACCAGTGCCATAAATGTTTCTTTGGTAGGGAAGGGATAACCAATGTGATATATGGCATATCAAATAACCTGAGGGATGCTGATATCAGGGATACCCCTCTGAATTTCTGGTGCTTGGAGACACAGGGATCCTGAATTCATCAGGTTTGGGATTTACTGACAGAAGTTAAAAATATTTCTTTTCTGGTAATACACCACACTAGCTCAAGGCCAAGATTCGGACCAGTCATGCATTAACATGCATTCTTTCCCTAAAATAATCTTCCTAAAAAAGGCCCAAGGCAAAAAACTTCTATGTACTTCCTGCTTTTCTGTCATCTATGTAACTCCAAATTTTACCAGACACAATAAATTTTTCAACTATGAACAAGGGAATTACAATAATTTTTAGAAGTCATTGGGTGACCAAGTTCCATTTCTCTTGCCTTTAAATAGCTAGTAATTATTTATACTGTGATATGAAGCTTTTTGATAATGTTATTTATATAGTAATATTCATTATGCAAATTACATAATATAATAGCAGCAATGTAACACAGTTAATGATTTATAGTTGCAAAAATGAGAACCTTATGGCTCGAACTATCTCTGAATATCTGGAATAACCTTGAGGGCATTTGAACACTTAAGTATCATCCATTTAGAACTCTTAAAACTAATAAAAGATGAGCAGGAAAGCTAATCTTAGGTATTTGTATAAATATACTATTTAGAGGTGGTTCAGGATGTGGATTTAGAATTAAGGTTTTGTGTGGCCCCAGCATATTTAAATATTTGTTTTTTTCGACATCTAAAGTTAACTAATTATAAAAATACTGGCTTTGTCCTGGTGACATAATGAAACAAAGCATGTCTGCATAATCAAAAAAACTGCACAAGAGAGAAATTTCTTTTATTTTAGGAAGCTTAAACAGTGAAAAGGCCTTGAAACATATGTCCTATGAACAGGAATAGTCATAAATCATATACAAATGCAGCAGAGGCTGTCGATGGTGCTTAAATGCAGGACCACAGCAAAATGAAAAGCACAGTTAGAATCTGGCAGTGAAAGGCTACCTGTATTATTGATTTGAACTTGAGTTTAAACAGCCACCCTTTCAATTTAATATCCCATTCTGATGATGTTAAAGCAAACTCACTTCTAAATAAAACAGGGAGTTAAAGAGATGTTGCTTGATATAGCAAAACAATGAAACAACTTAATTAGGTGATAATGCTTCTGGCACTGGAGTATACACAGCAATAAACTTTTTGCAGTTGATTAAATGCTGAAGTGAAGCAGAGCATGAAATCTCTCTTGGAGGAAGGAGCTGTTTCTGAATCTTCCTGTTACTTGTGGATCTCCCCACTTGATAGCAGCAGGTCTTGCTATGAATTCTCATGTGACTCTCAGCTGTGGGTCTTGTCAGTGCAGCCTTTGGAGGATCTGAGAGATCATCACTGACTTTGCTTCTGTTCATTTTTCCATCACTGTTTGCCCCTGTGAGCAGTGTCCGAAGTGACTTTTCACCCACTGGTTACTTACCTTCTGCTTTCATATATAACAGAGTAAAGGTACTGCAACACAGCCGAGGGGATACAGACACTCGAACATAACGTGCTCAGCGATGGGTTTATAAGTTTAAATACTCTTAGCAAATAATTTGGTAACTTGGCTTCCTTCGCTTTTACAATTAAGATACATATGCAAAATACCTTCCCATTGTTCCCAGAAGGAGAAAAGCAACTGAATATTTTTAGGAACTGAAAGCAGTTTTGCATCCAGCTAATTGTTCATGCTATTTCTAAGGCATTAAAGCATATATTACTGTACATTATCTGCATTATTGTCAGATCTATAGGTGCTTATCGAGAATTCTGGTGATCACTACAATTAATAACTATATAAAGATATGTTGGATCATCTGTTTTTTCCTCTGCAAAAATACCAAGTTATTCCTTATAAGGTAAGCTATAGCAGACAAAGCCATAATTTCAATTTCTTTTGGTAGAGAAGGGTTTGGAATAACTATTGAACAGCATGCAATTTCCCCCTCCCCCCCCCAACTTTAATGTCTTTATCTAGATGCATTCTTATTGTTAGTGGGTATACTGTTACAGCGTAGAATCATTTTACAGTGTAGATCATGGTGGAAGAAATAATCTCACAAATTTAGGAAGAATAATTTCTTAATTATGTCCATTTTAATTTTATAAATGACTAAAGTTTCTGTTTGAACTCCTGAAGATCATAGCTGCATTACCCCAGGATTCTGTTACTTTGTGTAAAAGTACTTTGCAGACAACCTAACTTTCAAGGAACGTCCTTGGTTCGGCCATTACATAATTCAGTACTTCTGAATACTTCTGGGATGCTCTGAAGTTACATTTTTATATTTAAAAGTCTAATTGCTAGGTTCCTAGGTGAGCTTTTTAAATGCAAATGTAGCACATCTACCACTTCCATCCTTCTTCTTCTCCCATGATCATCAAATCAAGCACCCCTCTGTCAGTCTAGGCTTCCTTCAGATTTGTAACCTGAACTGAAATCTTAATGGCTCTTCCAACAATTAAATCTTTGACAAAAGCTGGCATTTCTTCTCCACAGAATGGTATGTTCAACAAAACGGCTTCCCTGGGGCCCAATCTCCATCTTTAAACAAAAACAGTTCTGGTTCTCTGGAGACATTATATTTATTGAATGTAAATGTCATAATAGCTTGACAGGTGTTGAAGTTTGTCTGAATTTTGTGATCTGAAGCTGTAGTATCCTACTGCCTGCCCACAATTAATCTTATTGTCTTTGCAGAGTCCCAGGGTCTATCTGCCCAGATAACAAGGGGCAAAGTGACCTGTCAGTTAAGCTTAGAAAAGTGCTAAATCCTGAAAGAGCACTTAAATCCAGCACTTAAAAGGACCTCCTGTACTGAATTGCCTTTCCTACTTTTCAACAGTTTCCCTAGATAAGATGATGGAGAAAGGGCAAAAGAAAATCAAAAAACAAACTTAATAACACCTTCCCTTCCAAAGACCATGATTTATAACAAGATTGTGAGCACATTCTGAAGCTATTTCATCTTGAATTACAGTATACCTTTACAAGTGGCTGCTAAACTAGGAGTTCATGACAGTACTACTTGTGTTACTCTCATACCATTCCTTGTGCTGCCACTAAAATTTAAAATGTGGTACATACAAAATAGATCTATAAATTTATATAGTAACTATCCCAACAAATGCAAACTCCTTCTTAGCAACCATAAAATTACCTTCTGTTATCTATCACCCAGTGAATTATAGTTTCATCACTTAGAACAGCCAGCAAAACTGAATAACACTGCCTGTCTACCCACTATTTCACTCTTATATTCAGTGTAAGTGCTGCAACTTGCAGAGAAAAAGGATAAACAACAAAAAATTAAAGCTGAATATATGGTCCGGTAAATAAGGGTCATGTTATCAGATCTGCACTGAATATAATTTTTAAAAGTCAGTATCTACCTCTTTAGCTTTAAGTCTCAACCACAAATAAATCAACATAATTTTGCTCTCTAGATATGTCAATCAGGTTCTTATGTTTATGGAGCATTACACTGTCAAATTTCTTGCATTAAACATGGCGATAGAATAACATGCAAAGTCCATAGTTTTTAAGAGGGTACAAATTGATATAAATGTTTATTTGACAGAGTACTGGGAACAGCAAACACATTGTTAGTGAAACCATCACCAGGTGGTGGCTGGGTGCTGGCATGACTCCTTGCCATCACAGGTGAATGTCAAACCCATGTGTACAGAAAACACACAGAAAAACAACTTTCCCTACCCTGGACTAGTATTTTACCAATGATCCATCTAATGCGTTAATCAATGAAGAGACAGAACACTGCAGATAAAGTTTGAGTGACCTGCCACAACTATAGAGATGATCACCAAAAATTCAGAGGAAGCTATGGCTAAAAATTGCATGTATTTGGTAACTTGGTGTCTGTTTGAAAGAATCATTGACTGCCCATGTGTATTACAGGAGCATAAAAAGCTGAATTCATTAGCTGAATTATTTTTCACTAATTATTTGCTCAGTCTGGTTAGCAGCACAAGTACTACATGTGAACCTAGGATCTGAATCTGTAGAGGAACAGCTTTTGAGGAGCATTTCAGTGGAACTCTTTTTTACATTCTGCCTTCACATAGCTTTGAGTTAAGAAAAAAATTAAAATACACTGTCATTTGGCTCTTGGAGAATGGAGTCCAAACACATATTTTATCTAGCTTCTATTCCCCAGAGCATCTGTCGTGATCTTGTTTTTTGCAAAAATGTGATAAGAAACATTTCAAGCTGTATTTCTCAATTTATCTAGAGCTTATTCGTTCAAAGTATGATAAGAACTTTTTTTTGGTTTTTGCTTTTCCAAGTGTGCAAATAAAGCTTGACATCAGGCAGAAATCTAGGTCTTTTAACATTAGCATTTGAAAATTATGAATTGTCTGCCACATAACTTTGATGATAATGGTCTTATAAAGGAATAAACAGGAAGGTCAGGCTGCCAGTGCCTCATATACAAAGAAGAACTAGAACATGCTGTCTGAATAGAACTAAGAGTAATGTTAACTGATCTGCTACAAAGCACCAGGAATAATTTAGCATTTTAACCAAGCAATTGAAAGAGCAGATGAATACTTTTGCTTCACAATAGAGAGCTTAGACATTTGGGCAGTGATCTTCCATAAACCATACTTCTTTTTGTTTTAATATTCATGTTTATTATAGCCTTCTTTTCTTTTTTTTTTTTTTTTTTTTTTTTTAATTTTAAAATTTTTTAAAAAAAATTTTGTATATGCTCAAAGGATGGAAAAAATTTTTTTTTAATATTCTTTTTTTTTATTTCCTTTTTTTTTTTTTTTTTTTTTTTTTTTTTATAAATTAGCAAAGCTTACAAAAAAAGCTTGAGACAGGCTCAAAGGATGGAAAAAATTATCTCTGACATTAAGATAAAATGCACATTACCAACCCTATTTTGATTGTTTGCTCTAATGTGAAAGTCTTAGATTTGCTGCACAGCATCTGACTTGTCCTTTTAAGACTCTGCATATATCTGCCTTATTATGGTCATTTCCTCTTTATTTCTTCTGACTTCGTTAACCCAAGTCTCCCTGCCCACTTCGTTTTTTTACATCTTTCTATTATCCTTACCCCAGTGTTCTCCTTCACATACCCTGTTAGAGTAGATGGGAAGCTTTCTTTCTCAAATTTTCTCTTATTCAGAGATTCTTAGGGTTTTTTTTAGAAAGATCTTTTAAAAAAAGCAAAATGAAAAGGACAAAAAAAAATTTAAAACCTGATATATTCACTAAGTTCTTGACAACTGCTACGTCTCTGCAACCTCTGACATTAAGGGTTTGTTTCTTTATCTAAACACCTTGCAAATAAGACATCCCTTCATTGCCCTCAGTCAAGGTACTTTGGCATGGAAGTTGTGTGGAACAGAAACTGGTCTTATGTGTAAATGATATGTGCAATACCTCCAACCAAAATGGAGCCTTAACACATAATTAATTCTAAACTTGAATAGATATAGTATCAGTGCAGCTTTTACCCAATCTTTTATGAAAAATTACACCCTGAAATACTTCTTTTATTATTAAATACAGCTGCAAAATTGAATAGACTGTAAAAAAACCTATGAAACAAATAAATAAAAGCAAGAACTTTTTGTTTTCTATGTCTATTCCAGTATGGCCAGAATACTCAGAACTAGATTGAGAGCTCCACTGAAGAAGCTGAAGAACTTCATTTGGGAGAGTAGCACTGGCCGGTTTATATAGCAGCTATCTTTAAGGTGTCTTTTCTTTCTGCCCCCACCTTTTTCTTTTATTTAAACAGACCAGCATAACTGTGTGCCACTGACTGTTCTGCTTTTTCCTAATAAGCCTTAGTTTTTACCTTGCAAAATTAACACCAGTATCTTGTTTCCCATCCCCCCTCCCATGCCCACTCCCCCCAATATGCTGACACTGCTCTACATGTCTGCAAGTAGACAACAAGCTTCTGCAGGTGGAGGCAAACAGTCATCTCCTGGTAGGGTATTTCAGTAATGGTCAAGAGTGAAATATTCTTTTCAACAGACTTATCTGCAGTTTTATTTACAGATTATTCTCACTTTGCAGATGGGTAGCAGTTTTTCAGAGCTAATCAATTTGCCTAGAGGTTTTAAGAAGATCATGGTCATAATAATAGCACAACTGTTTAAATCCTTTTTCTTCCCTCTAAATTCTGCTGCCTGTGGGAAAACAAACAAAGAAAGCATCATGATGTCTAGAATACATCAGATGAATACTAGAGTTAAGTGATTCCACTTAGTTGACAGGCATTTGAAAGACTTTAAATGACACCAAAACAGATAATTATGCAACTCTATTTAATGACAACCTGGACCCAGAAATGTATCAAATCCCCATAATTTGTTGTACCTATTTTATCTAGAGTTGTTGAAAATTTCACAGGTTAACAAGGTACCCATGGGAATGAAATACTAATTCAAATGGTTCAAGGACTGTCACCATAATTGTAAGTATCCAAACTGAAAGGTCAAGTTCCTTTCCAATATATTCTCAAAAGAATAATTTTCCTGTAACTAATAACGTTAACTTGCTTTTTTGACTGTTTATGAATTTTTCGCCTCTCACAGTGTGAATGAATATTGCACTTAATAGCAGTAGCTGAACATTGGAAGGAATTAACACTTTAAATAGCAGCCATGGAAGTGGGTGTTGGTGTTGTGTGTAGGTAGGGTTGTTCACACTCCCATGTTTTAAGTTAGCATAGTTCGGCTTATGATGAGTTTTTAAACTAAGATGAAGGTTATTCCAAAACCGTACTCAGCTTTTGCCAGAAAATTTAAGAACTATGCCTGCATTATTTCCTAAGTCTAGCTTTCTCTAGACATAAAAGAGCTGAAGACGTATGCTATATATGGGAAAAGAGAAGAGTTTTTTAGATGTCCTGGTATGAGCCTATTTAGGTGAATTTTTTTGTCATTATTTGTCAGTTTCTTTGAATGATGAGTTGGGCCTCTTTTTTAAGCTAATCAATACAAATGGTTTTAGCATTTTTTGGGATATCTTCCATTTGTTTTACCTTTGTTTTCTGAATCATCTATTCTACAAAATTGCATTTTAAATAGGAAAACCATGACTTCACAGCATTACAGCTGTATATGAATTAACGAAAAAAATCTTGAATGGCACAACCCATATCTATGCAGCAAATCCCTTTCTCAGTTTACTGCTATGCATGTCACCAAGAGGCTGAAACATGAAAATAATACTATTCTTTGTTTATATGTTTCATCACGAGATGTCATAAGAATAAATAGAACTATGTCATGTTCAAAAAAAGACAGAGCTCATTTTTATTATACTGTCTACCACATTCAAAATTAGCATAGACATTTAAAACATTTAGGACTCTGGGACTATGGAAAGACCTGGCATAAACCCAAAGTTTACAAGTAATGCAGAAACTTTAACTTAGACTGTTATCAGGATGGAGCTGAAAGGTGAATTTTGTAAGCGTTAAGGTATGTAAGAAGAATTCATGGTACTATACAAGTGCACATTCTGTTCTGTCTCTTGTCTCATCTTTCCCAATCTGCCTTACCTTCCTGTTAGCCTCATTCACAAGTTATGTTTTGTCTACTTATATCTTTTTGAGGGAATGACTGATATTTTAACCTATTTCTGCACAGCAGCCATACCAACTGGGCTCAACCTAGCTTTGACCTTTATAAATGAAAATGAGATTAAAACCAAACATGAACATTTAGATGAATGAAGAACATTCAACAGTGTCCCTGAATATGGATGGCAAAAAACAGCACCCTTTTTCTACCTCCCCTGTTTCCCAGTTGAAAAGAAAAGCAAAATTTAAGCTCTGCTTTATGGTGCATGCAAATCTCTGGATAAATACGATTGGATGCCATGTGTGTGTCAATAGTGCAAGATATCACAGATACAGGTAATATTCTTAAGGAACAGACATGATGTTTAATGTGTCTGATAGGTGGCCTTTTACACTACAACAATATTGAGGACCCCATGATAAACACCTGACAGCTTAAACAAATTTCAGGCATGGACAATAATAATGAAAAATCTTAAAGCATTCATAGACTTTAAAGTGGAATGTCAAAGGTCTTTTGTAAGTCATTGTATCTCAGTAAAACAGGAAAGTGTTAATCAGGAACTGCATCAAATAATCTGTCAATTGCGTGATTTGATTTTTGTGGTGCAGCTTGTCTTTAAGCTTGTTTTTCTGGAACTATGTCAATATCCTTAAAGTTCCTACAGTACAACATGCCAGTAGCTGCTGTTTTGGCACACTTTCTGATACATTGATGCTTATCAATCTAATCATGTAAGGCTCAAAGGAAAACCACTGAAAGATCATAGCATCATATTTCACAGTGGAGTGGCTGTCATCACAATATATCATGCATGTATGCAAAGGTCATACTGTAAATCTGTTTCAACAGGGCCAAACTCTTTACTGCCCCAGAACACAGAAGGAGAAGCCTGTACATAAGGGAATTGCTGATGTTACAACGTTAAAGAAGTTACAGCCAAAATGTAGCATCCCACAGACATTGCTGTCTTTACTACATATTTGTAGCATGATTATTATATTTTTTTTATGGCTTATTTCATATCCACAAAAGCCTTTAGTCTGTGAAATGGGAGCCTATGGATTGCAGGTGTTTGTCACTGAAGACAAAAGTTTCCTAAAATTGAGAAGTAGGATATTGAGATAAGGTAGGGTTTTTTTGTTTTGTTTTGTTTTGTTTTGTTTTTTAACCTGCATACACTTTAGTCTATTCTGTTTTCACAACAGCTTACCTCCTTACCTCTATATTAGCTTTGGCTATTGAAGTGAGTTATGAGCTCCACATCACTGAAAGTTTAAAAGATGCTTTTGAAGAGTCCAGACCAGATGTTACCAGAGATCATCTTGCTATTTGTTGCATTGTGTTCCAGTCAGTCCCTGTGACCACTGGTACATGGGTACACTGTGATTCACATGATGTTTTTCAGTAAGGTGTTTGAATCATAGTCACTGATTTAGTTGCATATCTATAATCCTTTTTTTTTTTTCCATTGGTCAAACTTAACAAAGGTTGCGAGACCTTTGACTTATGTGTTTCGGTAATGGCTGTTAAAATCAATTCTAGCATTAAAGTCTCTAAGAATGAACAATGCATTGAGTGGAAAATTGATTAAATGGTCAAAGAACAGTCCTTTGTGGCCTTGTTTGCTTTTTCAATTAGTACAGATGTCACAGCTAGTCTAGGTGGCTCTCCAACTTTCACAAAAAAATGTCCTTGAAGCTCTGTCTTTCTGTGAGTCTTTTTCTGCATTGAAAGATGATTTTGCATTGAAGTTAGCACTTCTGTATTTTTTATACTTACTTTTTGCAAGAAAGCAAGCAATCACATACATGAATTGTGCATTTGACTGATAAGACACTCAGGAAAAAAAGTACTGCTAGGTGAACCACTGTGCTTTTGAGGAACTTGGTTTCTGTATTATGTATTTCTCAGGTTTTTTGTTTCCCTGCTTTTGGAATGATGGGTGAGTTCATGCATATGTTTGGCACCAGACAGCTGACAGGGAGATGATGCATAACTGCAGCTGCTTCAGATTGCTTTTGACAAGAATTTCTGGGTCTACAGGTGAATAACTGATCGGAACATGTATGAATTCATTTAGGGGAGCTCCAGTAAGTCATGTGATTAAGGCACTTAACTGGGATTTAGATGATCTGAGTGCAATTCCAATCCCAATTCTGCTGCAAACTTACTATCTGATGTTGAGAAAGTCATCCTAAGAAAGATTTTTCATGAGCTTTTAGCACTGGCCTAATTCTGCTCCCATTGACTTCTACATAAAAAGGGCTCCCAGTGTATGCCATGGCATGGCATGTCATGGCTATATTGGTTACCTATTACTTGTCTCTTAGAAACTACAAGTAAGGTAGATAAATGTCTTATTTCACTGCTTTAAATAAAAATATTATGGATTAAATTATTTTCAGTGTGCAAATATGTGGAAGAAACAGATAGAAGACTGTAACCTTAACTGTGCTTTATCTCCTTGTCCTACTCTGATTGCCATGTAACATTCATAAATGCAAACACTGAGATTGTTTCTGTGTTTTAACTATGCAAACAATTTAGTTATAATAGGCAGTAAGATTGGTTTTTAGCGCTTTAATGTTTTATTAATTTAATTTTCCACAGTCAAATTCTTTTTTTTCATTTTCCCTTAAAGCCTATATTTCCCTTGGTATTCTTAATTATAATATTTGTTTGCGATTATACTGCAAAATGATGTAATTCTCAACCAGTTGACAATGAACTAGAATTTGTATCTAGCATCTTATTAAAAATAAAAATAAATAAAGACATTAAGATCCTTTAATTTATTTTTGCAAATTCAGAAATAAATTCCTTGATTAAATTTAATGCATTTAAAACTATACATTTTATCAGAAGTGTAAAGCACATGATCCAAAGTCAGGTCCTCTGATGAGCGGCTATAACTACCAAGCTGCTGCAACTTGTATCAACCTGTGTATGGGCTGAATTTCTCTCACAATATTTAGAACAATAGAGAACTACAAAATTAATTAAATGGATGGCTTTTCAAAGTTAGTGACCTACTTACAAATGAAAACACTGTCAAAGAAATTGGGGATACTTCCCTCAGAACAATCAGATAATTCTGCACTTTTAACAAGAATAAACCAAACACTTTGGAACATCAGCTAATAATCATTTAGTGTCCTAAATGATGTGGCTTATTTAGAAATAGCATTATTTTGAATTGCATAAGATAAAATTTGCAGTAGTCTGAATTCTTCCACTAGCCTCTAAAAAAATCCATAGACACATTCCACTTCAACAGCAGCAGGTTCTTTGGTCCACCTATATTATCTCTTGTTCCTTCAGGCAACCCAAGATGAGGTCATTTTTTTCTGCAAGGGTAGCAGTAAGAGGTGACCTGGTAGATAAACCTTTATATCTGTGTCTGGGAATGAAGCAAACTGGGCTTTGAAGTGATACAATTTGAATGAATAACTGGGACTGTCTTTGACCATGGATTTTCGCTGGATGATTGTTGTTCTTCCCATTTTAGGGATAGACTGTGGAAAACAACTTCCCCAAGACACAAACATTTTATTCCACTTTGGATAAAATGTGGCCAGAATGATTGTAGTACATTTCACTTTTACTAGCAGTGAATACTGACCTTTATTTTTCAGGTGTCCTCTGGGAAAGAAACTCATCCTGGGACATGAGACACATAAGATACGGTTAGATTAAAAGGTCTAATTCTTTATATTTGGGGAAGAAGAATTACAAGTAGAAAAAAAGTGCTGTTACAGGAAGATAATTTTGGGTTTTAGTCCTGAGCCCTGAGAATTCCTATGTTATCACATTCTTTTAATAGGAAGCTACAGCTAGTAATGAATAAAGTAATTTGTTCCAAGGCTAAAAACAGGGCTGACATTTTTGAAGATCCCACTACAACAGCAGTATTCTTTTCCAGTCAGCTCTCAGATTGGTCAAACAGCGCATCTCTCTTGGGATATGAAAACCCGAGGGGCTAAGATTTGGGATGCTTGATCACTAATGGTGAGGATGAGCAAAAGGTTATGAACAGTGAAAACCTGAACTAGAATGCTTAGTTCTGGTTCAAGGGCTTGTGTTTGATTTGTATTTTGCAAGGAAAAGCTATTGAATGAGATTGTACTTAGTGCTATGGCTAATAAACAGTCAAAGCTACCCATAATTTAAGGAATAATACACTATTTCTGCTGTTAGGATTAACATGTGATTGTTGAGTGCTATAGGTAAGATTTCATCAACTATGCAGGAAAACTTCTGATTTTACTGAAGATAGTGTACCAAAGTCATGTCTTACAAATATTTCATGACAGAGGCCACTTCTCTCTGTCACAGTTCCTACCTGAGCTTTACCATTCACTCTGCAAACCTTGAGATAGAGCTTAACAGTTGACATACAGACAAGTTTGTAACTCTTCCCTCCCTCCCTGAAGTTTACTGAAGTCCTTTACTGGTATTCATTGGTATTCTTGTTGTTGGTAATTTTCAGAGGAGTATAGGTTGGTTTTTAGACTACCATAATGAACAGGAGGTTACGCAAGTGGTAACTTGTTCTATAGTACAGTGTCATCAGCAAACTCTGCCACCTTGCAATCCACTTCAAATTATTAAAAAAATATATTAAACAACTTGATCCTAATACTGACCCCTGAGACACTCGATTATTAATATCTCTCTTCTTTGAGGTTATAACTATTTATTTCCTATCCTTTAATCACTTTTTAATCCATGACAAGCCTTTGCCCCTTACTTCATTGTTATTTATTATCTTTAATATTCTTTTATGAGGGACCTTTTCTAAAGCTTTTTGGAATCCAAGTAAATTATGTCCACTGGGTCACTTTCATCTACTGTCTTATTAATATTTTCAGAACCTTCTAACACATTAGAGAGGCACAATTTTTTGCTACAGGAAGCTTGTTGGTTTTTCTCTTACCATATGTATTATGATTACCCAAGTGCTGCACTGCTTTTTGCCTTTTTAATTTTGAGTCACCATAGCAGGCTGTAATTCTCAAGGCATCCCCTAAATTCTTTTTTTAAAAAAAAAATAAAAAAAAATCATGCTAACAACTTCCAAGTTCTCAGGAATACTGTGACTGGTAATGGTATAGTGTGATTTGTTGCTAAGGTACTCAGTCAGGTAATTTGAAGGATGGTTCCAGAACTTTCTGTGAAGAAACTGATGGGTAGGTATGTAATGATTCCAAACAGATGCTCTCTCTCTCCAGAGGGGGAACATGGGAAATGCAGAGTTCTTCCTCTCTCCTTATTCCTGAATGTAGGGATCAGGGAATGAGTTTGGGACAGTACGTGGCCAGAAGTATGAAAAAATGTCCTCTCTTCAGAAGATGAGGAGGACTTTGGTGTCCTTCCAGACAGCTGCAGGTATTCTCAGTCTGCCATAGAATCATGGACATGTAGACAAGGCACTGCAGTTAGTTAGTAACTGGTGAAAAGTTCAAGGAGAGCTAGGTCCCAAGCCACACCTAGAGTAAGGCCAGACAAGATGCTGTAGCTACCTGGGGCAAAAAAGCCAAAGTTTGTCCAGCAGTTGGTACAGCTTCTCCAGCCACTATTGAACTGGAGTTCAGTGTTAGAGACCCATCTAGAATATAAAATTTGTATAGAGTATATGACTGATATTTGGGATTTGAGGTTTCTTTTTAGCAATACCCTGTTGACAGCATTACTGCAACAGGCTACAAAATTGGAGTTCTGACTAGGCTGCCCAAATTTGATGATGATGCTGGTTTTGGTCAGGCTGGAATTTCTGGTCCTGGAATTATCAGACTTGCCAGGTTCAAATCTGATAGGGCTTTCAGGCACTGGGAGACAAACAGACCTGAAGGACTTACACTATCTTACACTATGTCCATCAATTCCAAGAAGTCAGGTATAAAGGAATAGCTATGGTGTCACTACAGCAAAAGTATGCCCAGTGACTCCAGGCTGTGGAGTACTACCTTTGTAATTAAGATCTGGACACTTGGAGTTGCAGCAGTATCTGGTCAGTATAAATGGCAATTTTTAAGACAGAAATTATTTTTCCTCAAACAATGCAGGAGGAGTAGCAACAGAAAAAAATAATTTTCTATTTGACATGTAGGAATCTGCTACTTTCCTTAGGTTTTGTGTTACTTGTTTTTTTTTTATCCAGGTTACAAATGTACCTGGTCATTGCTGTTATTTCTTGGAAATGGAAGATTGGCATGCTATATTGAGGTTATATTCTTATCGTGGTTTAGACGAGTCATTATTATAAGATACAATGAGACAAAAGCCGTAGTCCAAGCCTCCCCCCCCTCCCCCCCCCCCCCCCAGATAAACACCAACACAGCGAATACTGGCTGTACGTAAGGTAAGGTATCCTGAGACCGTGAGATCAAGAAGAAAAACCTTGAGAGCCAATAAACCAGCATTGTTCCAAGTGACTCCCAATCCGGTCAGAT
>JBAFWW010053539.1:0-21305 GCA_036873685.1 Agapornis canus | reverse complement strand
AACACAGCACTGCACCAGCTACTAAGAAGGAGAAAAATGAATGCTACTGCTGAACAAGCAGTCTCAGGCATGACATTTTTCCACATCAGTTGTGTAGCAGACCAATTCTGTAGGCATTCTATGGGCAAGTTAATGTGCATGCACACACACATATATATACTCTTGAAAAGAGGCTCATCCAATGCAATGCAGAAGCAACTACTTTGGTTAAAATTGTGGTCAGAGAAAGATGTTGTGGTTCTTTCATACAATTAATACATTTCTTTTATACAATTAATCAAACTTTTTCTAGAAGTTTTATAACATTGTGGGTAAAGAATGAATCAAGACATCAAAACTCTCAAGATCAGAGAAAGATCATCAAAATTAATGAGAATAAGGAAAATTAAGAGATCATTAATAATAATGATACCAAAATGAGAACTAGGAAACCAGTCCAGGAAAATCTAGATACTCTTGTGCTAGTCATTAATCTGAAGACTATGATTAAAATTTAAGAAGTGATTCCATCAGCTTGTTGTGCAAACATGCTGAGAACATCCCTCTTCTGGCTTGAGTTTTAAAAAGAAGCCTACAGCCATGAGGCACCCAAATCCTATTAACAAATCCTTGTCTTGATCTACCCCTTTTCAACATCTGAAAAATAATAAAGGCACATTGAGCTGGTATTTCCTGTTTAATGTTCATTATGCATTGAAGAGGTATTGAGAAATAGTTTTTCTACTGCAGTTATGAAAGAATTATAAAGGTCTTTCTTGAGTGAGTGAAATAAGTGCAGATTTGTGAGTCTATGCCAAAATCTATTTAATTAAGTCATCATTCTTAGGAAAATAATGCACCAGTAGCTTTAGGGAAAGTGCAAGTGAATTAACTCTATATAATTAAAAGAGCACATTCTGAGGGTCTCATTTCATGGGACAATTCATGTCACTGTGACTGCTACTATATTCATCCTAGAGCTCAAAGTTCTTGTCGCACTTGTCAATTTTGTTTTATGTTGGAAATACCTTGTTTTATACAGGCACTGACCAGAGCAAGAGGAAAAGACCAGCTAGGTGGGGCAAAACTAGCAGAATTGCCCATGAGTAATGAAATCCACAGGAGATGATGGAAATGAAGGAACAGAGGATTGAAGTTTTGAGCAGGGTAGGATGGCTGGGAGGAAAGAAGGAAAAGGAAAAAAGTGTAACACCTAATTGTAAGAACAATTCAGGGCTTTCAGATGGAAAGCAGCAACTCCCATGGCTGTTTCCATATGTTTGAGAGCTTTCCCACCTCAGTCTGGAAGTGAAATATTTTATGTGCTAAGAAGGTCACACTAAGTTACTGTGTACTAAGAATAGAACTACAGTAGTTTTAGTTTCTGTAGATAAAATCACAATGCTTTTGCTAAAACCATAGGAGGCATTCTGGCTAAAAAAAAAAGGTTTCTAATATTTTTTATACATTAATAAATTGATTTCTGGAAAGAACATCTTTTTTGCCTTTTTCCTTGATAGAGCTGGGGTTTTCTTATCTTCCTAACTATGGAGAGAGCAACTTTTTCCTGAGCTTGTGGGGAAAAGGAGGTGAAGGGCAATCATTTTAAAAAAGGTTAATAATAATTATGGTCTGATCTCATCCCATTAAAACAGTTAGAGACAGCTGAAAGTGTTGCCCTCTTTTGGGGGCTATTATTTGAGTTTCTGTAACATGCTTGTCTGGTTTGTGGTTGGTTTACTTGTTTGTTTACTGCTAACAGTAAAGTGGTAAATTGATAACTACTGTAAAAAGAGGGATTGGGAAGGGATTTGGAATGTGACGAGAGGAGAAACACAAGAAAAGCTATGGAGAAGAAATCAAGAGAAAGTGATGCATTGAATATGGGGATAAGGATTTTCAAGGGATGGAAGAAATAAAATTACTGGATATATGCACAGCTTGGAGGGATCTATGGAATTAAGACAAATAGTAACAACTCATTGTATGTATAATCTGCTTTCTGGTATGTTAATGAAATAAAACAGCTAATTTGGCTTACCTAACCAGTACACTACATTCTGTGCTGCTCCAGAAGAACATAACAAAGTGAGAGAACACCAAAGACATTTATCTGAGTTAACCTCAATTTTTAAAAATGAGAAGGAAAAAAAAAAAGAGGCTGGTGCTTTGTGCAGTGAAATTAGTACTATCACTTGGTAATTCCTTATTTGAAATTAGTGTCTGCGACTTGCTATTTGTAAAGTTGAGCTTTTACAGAAAAAAGGTGACCTAGATGTGCATTTGCATTTTCAAGACTTGCAAATGAATAAGAGTAATTGTGATGTAAGTCTAAGAAAAGCTGCAGTTGTCTCCAAAAGGAAGTTAAGTTTTAAAAGTCCAAGTATGTAGGGCAAGAAGAAGGAGGAAATGCATAACAAAACAGAGAAAGAAATTTAGTGCTTATAGTGATGGTTGTTTTCATAAACAATAAAACAACTATAAAATCTAAGATTTCTTCATTATAGGACTCCTATGTAATAATTATAATATAATTGTAATATATTTTACCCTTGTTCTGCATCCTGAAAGACTTTAACCCCAAAGCAAAATATAGACTTATATTGTCCAAATATTTTGAGCATTCTTTTTTCTCTTTCATTAATTGATTTGTTAATTTAAAGTTAGTGACATGGAAGCTTAATTAGTCTAATATGTGACATCTTTTCTGTAACCTCTTCTCTGGGCTGCAAAGATTTCAGTGAAAAGATGAAGATGATAAACTCTTCTTACACACTGAAGTTTGAAAAATGAACAAATATACTATTAAAGTAACTTCTACATTCATTTATTATCCTTACAACCCACAGAATAATTTTACATGCAGTAATTTCTGCATATTCCTATTTACTGAAGCATATGATCAATAGCATATTTTACCTATTGAGTTTTCATGGTATTTTTATATTATTTTAAAAGTATATTTGGAAAATTCTATATGATTCTTTACAGCATTTTATTATGTCATAGTCTTTGCAGATTAGTCTCATTCTTCTTTTAATAACATGAATTACTCTTGCTTGTTAATACCATCTAAATTAAAGAGTTTACCATCTGTATCAGTATTTGCTGGAGACTGGGTTGAGGACAGTGTATTCTGCATTTTTACTTTGTAATAATGATTTTCTTTGTTACAGAATTTTCAGTGACCAGAACTGTGCAGTTAAGTCAATGGAAAAGCTTAGAACAGAAGGTGAAACGCAATTTTCTCATTAAGACATTGCTCTGCCATCTTGAAAAATATGGTACAAGGGCCTGAATATACTAGTTAGCTCATGATTTTGAGTCAGGGATCATGACTGAAGAATATGACAGTTTAATGTCTTGCAGATGAGTTTAGGAAGTAATTCATAAGGTGAATCTGTACTGACAAACCAATTACAGCACCAGTATTATTAAATTTGTAAAGTGTTTCTGTAGATTTTTTTTTTCTGCTTGAATTGCTGTTTATAGCAAAGAGAAACAAACATTTTAGTAAGTTGAATTGCGAGTGGTCTCATATTCATGGAAGGCATTTTATAAGAAACTTCTGTAACATTTTTTTCGGTAACTTTTCTGGAAAGCTGTAATTAATATGACTAGTAAAATCAGTATATTTCAGTAATTAAATGTTCATGCTTCTATTACAGCATGTCACTAGATGTCACTCTGGATTCCATTATTTGATATTCCGATGATTTCTACCTTTTTTTGACTTTCTGTGTCTACTTTCCCCACAACAAACCTGAATAGACAATGTAAAATGTGCATGAATAATACAGAATTGCTGACTGAATGTCAATTTTCTAGTGTGTGACTTCTATTGATCATTCATTATTGACATGAAGGTCTCTAGTGTCTCTTCTTTCCTCTTTAAACTGTTTCTCAGCTAAAATTTCCAAACAACAGAATCAGAAGGCCTTGAAGAACAGGATGATTCAGGTCTCTTAGGATGTTTTACAGAGTACTTTGACCTCAGAAAGGCATCAGAGGTAGTTTTTATAAAGACTCAACAACTGTTTGGAATAAAAATTTAAACACTGGTAAAAAAACTCCTACTTAAATCAAACAGCTTTCATTGACACTTTTTTTGGTGTAAGTATAACTGACTGCTTTTGGCAAACATAAGGACTTTTTGAAACAGTTTTTTAAATGTATGCAATTCCCTTCCTTGTAGCCAATAAAATATAAATAGCACTTTCATGTTGACGAATTACATGTAGTGCAGTATTCTATGATCATGGTTCCAGGATTTTATTTCTTTTAGCTTTGTATACATTAATTAAGTATACACAATCAAGGCTGAGTGCAGAGACAGCTAAATAAACAAATGACACTGTAGAAAGGTCTTTCTGCATACTAATCATATCCTACATCTGCAAGCAAAAGCTCTATAAATCGATTTGCTCTTTCACATCAAAAGACAAACAGTGAGGCAAGTCAGCAGTTCCTTTGTCAAAGTCACAGAGATTGCTGTTCTTCACAAATGCATTTCTACAGAGCTGAATTCAACCATTTGATGATTAGCATTATTGGCAACTCTTCAAAGAAGATTCATCAAGTAATTTGCAATTGGATTGGTTGCCATTTTTGTGATTCTACCCCATGAAATTGAACAAAAAATGATTGACATTTGAATTCTTACTTGGAGGACAAAGTGAACTAACATAAGAAAAAGAAGCCATCAGATTCTCAAGAGGCTGGGAAGATGCCGTGATGACTCTGGTGATTCCCACATGGACCAGATCAGATAGGTCTGAAAATCATACAAAATGAGTTGTCAGGGCAGAGGCAAAGAGGAAGAATGTAACTTCTTGTGAATGTAACAAAGAATAAATAGGCCCAATGTGCTAAGTTTGTAAGATGTGAATGTATGCATCTGGATGGATGTTCTTTTGTAACCCCTCTAAACATTCCAGTCATTTCTGTGTGAAAAAATTCACTAAGAACAAGAAGGGATAATCAGTCTATCAATTCACATGCTTTGTGTCCAATAATTGCATTTTCTGCTATCAGTATATATTAGATATGTATTGCAAAATGAAAGAATAACATATTTTTATGTGCATGTAAATAGTGCGCAGCTGTGTGAAAAATGGTAAAGTGTTGTGACTGAGTATGGGAAGTATTTAGTCATTGATAACCTTACTTGGTCACAGTCTTCCATTTTTCAAAACACACACAAAGCAAAAAAACTCCCCTTGCTGGAGTTTATATATTCTGTTTTCTGCTATGGCTTTTTTCTGAAATTGCAAATCAGAATCCTCTTTCTGCCCTGGCAAAAGTAAAAAGATGTTTGGATGCCTCCTTTGAGTGTGTTGTTCCATGAAACAGGGGAAGGATGGAACATAGTACAGAAAGGTATAAATAGAAAATGAAATGTATGTGAACTCATTACTAATAGCTCCATAGTTCTTTTCTTCTGCAGGATATTTACTTTTTGTTATGATGAAGCTCGTACTTATAGAGTCTCATTTTTGGAATAGATTTTCTCTCCTATTTTTTGATCTTTAACGTCTACAGTTATTTTCAGACACACTTATCCTTCAGTTGCCTATTTATGCTACATAAAACAAACAGACAAACAAACAACGCAAAAGAAAACTAAAGAAAAGATCACTTCAGGGCATTAGTCTCCTGATTTATGAGTTATATCAAATAAACTCAAATGTTGTGTTAAATCGAGGAAATTCAGCAAAAATTAAAACACTGAATCTGCCTAATGACATTAGTAATTCAACATTTTCACAGGAAATCTTATTTACTTTAAAGTGAGCAAGTCAAGAGAGCAGAAAGAATCAGCAACTCTGATTGATTGGTGCTGATATTCTAATGGCTTTGATCTTTGTCCTACTATGAGATCACTCACAATGTAATTGGATACTATGAAAAACAATGACAATATCTTCTAAAAGATCTCTGATTATTGCATATATGGCCTTATTTGAAATATAATTTTACATCTTTGTTTGATTTGATTCATTCAATGGTATATTCAGTTCCAGAGTAAATAGATGTGACTTTCACTGAAATGAACATGTCGGCCTTCAGAAAAAATTCACCCTCTGTAACAGACTGTGGATAAAAAATTGCAGCAACATCTAAGGAAAATGAAGGCCTCAGTATTACTTTCTTAGTGAGTTGGAAGAAAATCATTCACTGGGTATTTTACCAGATGCTAATTCTTGTATGTACTTTAAGCATGTCTTGTGTACTATTAGTGCATGCTCTCCAGTACACGTCTTCAAAAGGAGATTCATTGCCTTGCTGATCCAGGTTTTGCGTAATGGTATATGAGCTCTTACAGTGTCATCCTTGCTGTTCAGAAAGTTAGTTCTTTGAGTATTATATCTCCAAATTATACTAGCATTAGAGAGAGATTGTTTTTATGAGCGGAAGTCAGGATATCACTCATATTAATTGGCTAGGTCATAAAGCTGTGAATTGATGAAACTAACTACTGTTCTAAGGGGAATACTATGGTAATGGGTTTTAAGAAGACATCTGATTCTGAGGATTATATTAGCCAGACTGACATCATTCAGTAGCTGCTCAGAGATTACTGCAGTGGTTTGTATTTTCCTAACTAGAGCACTGCTAGCCATTTTCAATGAATTCTTTGTAGTCTACAAAATCTGGCCAACGTTTACAATCAGATGTAAAGCATCAGGGTGTGTGAGTTACAAGTGTCAAACAACTAGGGTTTCCTTTGCTGAATCTGCCCATTTTACTTTGGGATTGGGTGTAAATGAAACTGACCAGTGTACTTCTTTGCTCACTTCAGATCCCTCTGTCCAGCCACTGAGCATTTAGCCTTCCCACACAATGCAGGTAAAATGTGAGATGGCTTAAAACTAGACTCACAAGGAGGGTACAAGCAAGCCCCTAAGTAAATGTTCTTCATTTCCTAGAACAGAGAATCTTGATTAGTGGTTAAAACATTAAAGATTATTTTTGTATGAAATAGAAATGAGATAAAATACTTAAATAGTCTAAAAAGTGTTTGAGTGCCTAGTGAGATTAGACCAATGTTACATCTTCCAGACATCTTGAACACCTATTACTGACAGTAATTTGATTTCAGCTAAAGAGCATCATGTTTCTATTTGGACAGTTTTATCTAGTAGATAGGGAACTTCCTGACCAGATGGAAGAGATCAGTCTTGTCCTCCTTTTGTCAAAGGAGAGATGCCTATCCATTTGGATCAATTCTCTCTCAACAGTGGAATGCAAAGAAAACTAAAACTTGTGCAAGAACACAAAGACCATCAGGATAGTGTATAGGCTGGTAAATAAAGCATATTCTTAGCTCATGGGTTGTGTTATCCTTCTGAATTAGCTAGTCCACAACAGGATTTTTTTGCACAAGGAAACTGAAAATAAAGCCCTCTGGATCATTTGTTGACTACCCATGGCGTACCACAATGTCCTGGTGTCTTACTGCTGACTACTCTGTGCTACAGTTCTCATCCCGCCATGGGCACGAGGATGGGGAGTAGTTTTTTTTCCCTCAAGTGTTCTGAGCACTTGATAATACCAATATGAACAGGAGAGCTTGGAAAAAGATGATGCATGTCCCTTTAACAAAAAAAGTAGCATTTCCTGAACAAGATTCTATGTCCTGGGAAATATGTAAAAGGAACAGCTGGAAAATTTCTTCCCTTTTCTCCTTTCTTCTCTTCCCTTGCTATTAAATTTCAGCCCAGGAATCCACAATCATTTATTTCTGTTTGTTGTCTCCTGGGCACTGCAGTGGTGACTAGTCTGGTACAGTGTTAATATGTTTTCTAAACAGTAGATGTCTTTATAAGGAGCCATCATAATCAGTACCATTGGTCATAACAGAGAAAAAATTGTTCTGAATACTAGAACTATCTTCCTCAGCTGTGGCTTGAGCTATGTCAGGAGTGGCAACCTCATTCTTGACTAGGATAAACAGAAGCCATGAAATCACTAAAGTAAGCAAGGTGACATCAAAATCAGTGATTCAAATTTCAGGTCTGTGTCTTGACTCCACTACAGAGAAAACTTTATTTTCTTATAGTTGAGCACGTACAAAGAATGACTGTAAATCATCATGTGTTGAAACCTGGGACATACCCTTGATTAATGAAGTGAATGGCATGATGCCTTTTGAGCTGTGGAATACAGTGCTGTAGTTTATATGCTTATACATTTTTATGTACTGAAGTTGACTCTGACTCTTTAACTTTTAACATGCCAATTAAGTGTATAGTTTAAACATCTTAAATAGCTGTCTTCAACTGCAAACCATTATTTTATCTTCCACTGATAAATGAAAGTGTTTAGCAAAATGCTAGAAAATAAGATTTTTAAAATTAAGAGAATTAACCTGAATTTGCTTACAGAGCTAAATTCATCTTTTCTCAGCACCTACAACAAAATACGTTGGATATTCAGAGTATACTGTTCTTTACTAGTACACCCAAAGCAAAAAAATCACACTTGCGCAGAAAAGCAATAGAGTTACAAGGCTCTATTTTTCCTATTGTTCAATTACTTTTGTGACCTAAACTCTTATTGCAAAGAAAAACAAACTGAAAATACTTTAACAAATAATACCTGGCTTTCTAGAGCTTCTGCTAAAACATTTCTGAGCATCTTAGTAAATTAGAAGGCACATGTAAAGATGTGCTTCTTCCCCCAGCACCCCAAGCTTTCTCCTGAAATACTTGTGAGTTTACCTGTTTTTATAAAACTAGTGTTGACACAAAGTCATTATTAACTGTAAAATGAGACTGGCCTAGATCTATGTCAATAGCTAGGATCTGCAGCTTGCAAAAAGTGCAAGAAAGTGTCTATCTCAGCTCAGAATAATATACTTGTCTATGAGTCACAGATTTATCTGATGTCTTTTGGCTGTCTAATGTTGGTATTTTTGTTTTTGCAATTCCAAATATTTTCCTTTAAGGTTCATAGTTGATTGAGGCATGTTATCACTCAGAATGTACTGACAGGTTTCAAGAAA
Organism: Agapornis canus; assembly: GCA_036873685.1. Lineage (NCBI taxonomy): Eukaryota > Metazoa > Chordata > Aves > Psittaciformes > Psittacidae > Agapornis > Agapornis canus. Next base: position 12,319 of record JBAFWW010053539.1, on the reverse strand, counting down.
AAATGTAGTACTAAAATATTTACATTACTTTTTCTTTATAATGAAGTAATTATTTTTAATAATTATTTATTTTAATAATTATTTAAAAATTATTTGTTATAAAAGTTATGTTTGCATAATATCTGGAAGTATCTGAGAAATTAAGGGTAGCTAAGTAGAGGAAATTTAGCCTGATAATCACAGAATCATAGAATCATTGAATAGTTTGGGTTAGAAGGAACCCTTAAAAGTCATCTAGTCCAATTCCCCCTGCAATGAGCAGGGACGTCTTCATATAGATTAGGTTCTCAGAGCCTTGTCCAACCTAACTTTGAGTTTTTTCAGGGAGAGGACACCTGCCACCTCTCAGGGCAATACATTCCAGTGTTTTAGCACCTTCACTGTAAATACTTTTTTCCTTGTATCTACTTTAAATCTGCCCTATTTCAGTTTAAAAGCATTACCCTTTGATCTATCACAACAGGACCTACTAAAATGTTTGTCCCCATCTTTCTTACAGGCCATCTTTAAGCACTGAAAGGCTGCACTAAAGTTTCCCCAGAGCCTTCTCCAGGCTGAAGAACCTCAGCTCTCTCAGCCATTCTTCATAGGAGGAGTGCTTCAGCCTTGCGATCATTTTTGTGGCCCTCCTCTGGATCTGCTCCAGCAGGTCCATATCTTTCCTGTGCTGAGGGCCCTAGAGCTAAATGCAGTACTCCAGGTGGGGTCTTACCAAAGTGGACTAGAGGGACAGAATCATCTCACTCCACCTGCCTTTACGCTTCTTTTAACATGCAGGACCTTGCACTTGGCCTTGTGGACCTCATGAAATTCACACAGGACCACTTCTCAAGCTTCTTGAGCTCAATAAATACATTATATTCATACATGACTTGTAAATTTAAGTTTTTCAATGCAGTCTAACATTACTGATAAGAGATGCTATATTTTAGTATAGATCTCTTAAAAACTATATTTAGTGAACAGAGTAAAATTTATTAGCTGTTTGAATTCTTCCAACTGAGGGAAATATTAGTTGTTAGAGGTTTTTTAATGATAGTATATGAAAATATACTTTTATCATCTAGTCAGTAGCAGTAACTTTTTTGCTATCGTAAATTCCTTAATGAATTTCTGTTTCTTCTGTTTTTTAGGTAACTGAACATTGCTGCAAAATAGTAAGGATCAAAGAAGAATATATTTCCCATCAAACTTATATTTTCACTTTTTGTTTCATTGTTTTTTTAAAAAAAGAAAAAATATTATAATTGACATACCAGCTATGATGAGCAGTTCATCTGGTGTAATATCTGTCTAAAATAGTGACTGATATAAGATGTCTTCAAAGAAACTTCAGAAAAATGTGACAATTGTAGAACTGCATGCATCTGAAAGTTGGAGCTTCTTTTTGGTTTGTGTCTTGAAGCACCTTCCTGTTTGTCTCTTTCTGTAGATGGTCTTCTAAAGCCTAAAGAATGCTGTTCAGAAGTCGCTGTTTCAAAGAGTCAAAATTAAACTGGCAGAAATAATATGTTTTGCCCTCCAGGTGTATTTAAGAATTTTTTGAAGTAGGTATTTTTTCAAATCCCCTGTATAACTGAGGCTGAAAAATACCTGCTGTGTAATGGAAGCTAGTAGAAGGCTCATCTATCTCTTCATAGAAAATTCAGTGGTCGGGAGATGTCATTACAGTACAACACAGTGTGTTGTTTCTTCAAGCAGTTAGTTGTATAAAACTGTCTGTCTCTTCAACCGTTTTATCTTCTCTGTCTCTTTACCCTTGTGTTGTTGTCTTCATTTATCATCACTTTCTTCATTCCCTGAGACTTCGGAATTTTTCTTTTCACTCACAAAATGTCTTCATCATTTCTGTGTTAGTCTTTAACATCTAGCAATTGTTTCTTTACCCTCTTTCAGTCATTATAATGAACAGAAACATACTTTAACTGCACATAGATCAAATCTATTAGAGGTTGGTTTTGAAAGTATTTTGAAAGCCACTGCAGAAAGGCTACTAAGCATTGAAAATAACCTTCACAGAGTCTACCATGTGCACAACTTTCATACCCAGCTGACTTCCCTGACTAACAAATTCATACCCCTGTTGCATGTTTTTATTTTATTGTCTTTAAGGGGAAAGAATCTATCACCATAAATCTTAAATATCTCCAAAAGTACAAGTAAAAATCCATAAATGTATGTAACAGATGCAGAATTGCCTTCTGGGATACATGTATTATGCATACAGAACTGTTATAACATCCCTCACACAACCACATTTTTTCCTCTACTCATGGTCTTTATAACTACCTAGTATTTTGACAATGCACCTGGATGTAATGTGGATACTAAAATGTAACTAACACTATAAAAAAATATTTCCCAGTTTTTGGAATGTACTTATTTATGTAAATATAGAAACAAATATATCCTCCTAGATTAAATAAAGCAGTAACCACACAAAAGCATTTCATTTACATTTTAACTAATTTGCTGAAAATAGAACTATGATTCTCGAAAAATGTTTGTCTTCTGGACAAATGAATAATGTAAGTCTAATCCACGTGATAAAAATATACAATTTTGTTAATAGCTTTCATTTTAGTAGACAGAAGAATAAATTATGTGCTACCTTTATCACAGTAAATCTCCTAAGTTTGGCAAAAAAATGTTGTAAGGGGTCATATTCAGGTGTTGATCTATTTCAGTCTTATTCTTTTTAGCTGAAATATGGTACATTTTCTTCCAATTCAAGAATTTTTTTTTTTTTTTTAATTCAAGAGCAAATTATTTTTGTATTTCCTTTACTTGGCATTGGTAATGTCTACTAAGTGTTTAGAGGTGTGGGACCACTGGAGAGAGTCCAGGGAAGGGCTACAGAGATGATGAAGGGATTAGAGCATCTCTCCTATGAGGAATGGCTGAGAGAGCTGGTATAGCTCAGCCTGCAGAAGAGAAGGGGCCCTATCTATGTGTATAAGTAAATAATCAAACACAGTCTCTGCAAGTGTGCAAGGAGTTACATCTTTCATGGATGTAAAGAGAACCAAAGCAAAAGCAACATAGGTGTTCACGTGGGTGAACATCGAAAGCTTAATTGATTTTAGACTAGTAAAGTCTTGTCACACTTCATGAACCATAGTCTTGGACAAAAGGTCCGATTTTCTGAAGAAGCTATAGTTTAAGACTATTTCTTTCCTCTGCTCCCAAGATCCTTCAGATAGCCTTGACTACCCAGTGATACTGTATCTAATGTGAATTACCTACTCTACAACCTATAGGCTACTTCTTTTCTGAGAAACCTTTAATAAGGTTGATCAAGTATTTTATGGGTTCTTTTATCTTTTTTTTTTCATTTTATTTTGACCGTTGTATTGAAAAACCTACAGTGGTGTCATGCTTTAAGCCCAGCCTATAACTCAGAACAGGTTGAGATAAGAACAGTCCAGTAACTAAGGTATAACACAAACCCACTACTGCTACTACCACCAACAATGATAAGGGAAATAACAAGGGAAGAGGATGCACTCACCACCTGCCGACCAATACCCAGCCTGATCCAAGCAGTGATCTACCCCTTCTGGGTAACTGACCCCAGTTTATATACCGAGCATGACATGCTGTGGTATGAATACCTCTTTGCTTAATTTGGGTCAGGTGTCCTGTCTCTGCTTCCTCCCGGCTTCCCTTCCTCCATGGCAGAGCATGAGACTCAGAAAGGCCCTGGTCAGAGTAAACATGACTTAGCAGCAACTAAAACCGTTGGTGTTATCAGCGCTGTTCCGAGGCCGAAAATCAAAACCACAGCACTGCACCAGCTACTAAGAAGGAGAAAAACAACTGCCACTGCTGAACTCAGGACAGCATCTCCCTACATGTAATCTCCTGTAGTGATACTGCCAGTGCTTAAAGTCAAACCTCGACCAAAAGGAGAAACCTGCGCTCTTTGAAGTAAGGGACTTAATACACTGAGCAAAAAACAGGGCATGTATCTTATAAGTGTTATTGTTGTTGTGGTTTCTACTATTGTAGAAATTACTAGTATTGTAATTAATTTAGCAAGTGCTAACTACATCTTGGTTAATTATAGATGTATGAGTAATGAGAAATAAAATAACAACAGCTTAATTATTAACCTGCAAAATTTATGATTTTGGTACTGAATTAACGAGCTGGCACATGCTAAGACAAACTTGGCTAACCTATTTCTGCAAAAATTCTTTTTGATTTTAAGTAAGATGGAAAATATTTGATTTTTTTCTAGATTCATTAGGCAGTATGACAAAATGAACACTGACTAAGTGACTTACTTATTGGTATCACTCACAGTTAATTTCAAGCAGTATAAAATGACATAAGCAGGCGTACAGGAAGAGGAGATAAAGATACAGGGATGTTGTCTGGGAAGCTAGGGATCAGGTTAGGAAAGCTAAGGCCCAGTTAGAATTCAACTTGGCTAGGGATGTGAAAGATAACAGGAAGGGATTCTACAGGTACATTGCAAATAAATGACAGATTAGGGACAATGTGGGCCCTCTCCTGAAGCTATCAGAAGAACCGGATACCATGGATTTGGAGAAGGCTGAGGTTCTGAATGACTTCTTTACCTTAGTCCTCACTGTCAAATGCTCTGTCCACACCACCCAAGTCTTGTAAGATGCAGGGACTGTGAGAATGAAGACCCTAGGCCCACTGTGGGAGGGGATCTGGTTCGAGACCATCTTCAGAACCTGAAGAAGAACCAGAGAAGTTGTGAATGCTCCATCCCTGACGGTGTTCAAGGCCAGGTTGGACAGAGCCTTGAGTGGCATGCTTTAGTGTGAGGCATCCCTGCCCAAGGCAGGGGGGTTGGAACTAGATGAGCTTAAGGTCCTTTACAACCCTAACTATTTCATGATTCTATGATTCTATAAATCATGAAGGAGCAGCCAGCACACATTTGCTGACATGACGCTTGCTGAGTTTGATATTCTCCTACCAGGCATTGTAGCTCACTGGTATCCAGCTCTCAGCTTTACAATGAGTATAGCCTAAAGCAAGCACTACAGAGCTGCATGTACTGCTTTTGCTTCAATGGTGATGTAATGGAAGAGAGCTTTTCCTCTGATTAAGTTCCCCACCCACTCTCCTAAAATACATGTTGTCTGTCTTCCACAAGTTTAGTTTCAAGTTCCTTATTATGAGAACTATGTGAACCAGCTGGAAGTGTCAAAAGGGGAGCCAATAGGATAATTTGAAAATAAACAGCACTTAAAGAAATAGCGGACTTGTGTAACTCACAGAAGGTGAGAGGCAACATGATAAACAAGGGTAAAGGGTATGACAAAGAGAAAGGGAATGAATTGCACTCCACACCTGTCCTATGGATGAGACAATCTGAATTGCTTTTGATATAGGTGAGATATACGATATACTCTTTCCATCTCAGATATCTGTGAACATCTATCTGTAGACAATTGAATAAAGATCCAAATCTCCACTTCTTCTAGCAGAAACTTAGAATCTTGTAGTATTTGTAGATACATTCCTGCAAACATCAACACTTAAAGAATTAATCCCACATGGACTATTTGAAAGACACTTCCCAGGGAAACTATTCAAACAGTAAATACCAGTAAGTGCTGGAGCATTTTGCCTACAGCATACATGGTGTCTCCACCACCAGAAATTCTCAAGAAGGACAAACACCTTCCAGACAAATTTAGGTGAAGATGAGCCTGCTGTGGAGTACAATGATGGGACAAATGATGTCTCTTCTCATACTCTTTTCTACAGTTTCTATGATTCTTCTTATAAGAACATGCAAGAGTGGCCAGGAATGGGGGAAATAGGCCCCCAGAGACTCAAAGATTGGAGCAGATAAAAGGTGAATGTATAAAGTCATTGTTTCCTCGCAGCTGAAGTACAGATACTGGAAACTGTTCTGTTGGTACAAAAATTGGAAATCAAAGCCATCCAAAATCTGAGAACAAAGTCTCGGTCCCAACTGTCACAAAAACTGTACCTCAAATACTACAAATAAATAAATACTGAGATGATTTCATGTTCGTTTGCTTTCAGGGCTGTGCTCAAAAAAAAGGGGCAGAATAAATATATAAATGGAAGGAATACAGAAAGTAGAGAATCTCATTTCCCTGAGATGAGGTATAAGGAATAGCAACCATTAGGAGAGAAAATATTACTGCTATCTCATTGATGATATGCAATACAATGTGTAGTCAGCAGCTTTTGGGCAAATTACACAGTTCCTGAAAGAAAAAATAAAGGAAATTCTCACTGCCACTGAAAGCCATTTTGTTCGTTTGTGGTAACTGTTGTGTTCACTTCCGAGCCTTCACGCAGCACAACTGTGTACAACATGACGTTCCGCCCCCACCCCCACGAAAGAAGCACAAGCATTGATTCTTTTTCCTGCATCAGTAGGATCGGATTTTACCAAAATGAAGGAAGCAGAACGGTACCACTTCACCTTGCAAAAGCACCAACTGCCCACAGTGCTGACCTGTAAAACTTACGATGAAAAGCACTGCCAGGTGAAACAGCAGAGCGTAACCAAAAGCTCTGTGTCAGCTGTGAATAAATGAAAAGAGCTAAGGTGAAGTTTTGATTATCTGAGCACCCAAGTGCTCTTGCATTTTAAACTTTGGCATTTGAAACATCTTCAGATAAAGTAAGGGAAATTTCTGAGTGAAAATTTCTTCCTAATCAAGGAATCAAAAAAAGAAAAAAAAGAATGGAAACACATATTATTGTACTTGATGAAAATTCTGTAAAATTTATGCATCAAAAAGTGCTCAGGGGTTTAAGGGTTTTGACTTGAAATTTGAAATTTTGTACCAACTAATTTTGTTTTAATTTCAATTGCTTCAAAATACAAACACACAATGGTAAATAAATGAGATTAAGGCATTTTACACCCCCATATCTTTCTCTCTCTTAATCATTAAACCACAGCATGGCAGTAGTAAGAAATGAACATATGGGGTGATAAAAACCTTCCTAAAATGGGGACAAAATTCTTTTTCTTAAGCTAACACTGGGTTTCTCCTTTACCTTCTCCCAGTGTTCTTCCCAGTCTGAAGGCGATCCTAGGTATGAAGAATCCCTTGGCACTGATATTCTTCCCCTGGCTATACAATGTCTCCTGGTTCTCCAACAAGCTACTGCTTAGGGCACATTCTATCCTTCCATGTGTCCAGAAGCCAACATGAATACATTCTGCTGAGTGAAGGCCTGTGTAATATTCCTTTCAGTCAGGCTTTTTCAAACATTCTTGCTTTCCTGTGCTCTGTGGTGAAGATTCCCATGCTAGTTTTCAGTCATACCTCTGGATATTGACAGTGCATAAATCTCTTGCTTGATGATGCTCTGGAAATTCTGAGAACAGTGAGCATGACCCCCGCACCCATCCCCCAAGTGATGTCTCTGAGTTGCAGAAAAGTGTGTTTGCATCTGCTTGATTCACTCTCCAGCAGGCACAGCAAGGGAATTTCTTCACTGCTTCCCCCATCCCCAGCATTACTGACCTATCCTGTGGCCTTAACATGCTTTGGGATTTTGCTTGGCCTTTTCATGATGAAGGAGGAGGTGATAATGGAGTCAGACATCAGTCCACACTTGTCTGTGTCCACAGATGTGATAGGCAATCAGAGGGGTTTTGTACTAAAAACAAATATTTAAAAAAAGCTCTGATTTATCAAAGGCAGATTTCTGTCTCCTGCTCGTTCTTTTGATCATTCCCCAGGCTAAGTGTCTCCCATAGTGCTTCAAGGCTGCAGAAGCACAGCTTGGACATGCTTGCACTGGGACAAGTCTCGGTACAGCCCAGGACCTTCCTCCAACAGCACCCAGCTGAAGATGTCCTCTGCCAAGCACAGAACTAAACAAATGTATAAGAGCTCCAGCAGGGCTGGAACTTGGGGTTTGGGGCTGTCTTAGGGACTTGCTGAAACAGAGATCTCTACACTTCAGTTTTTAACAGCTCTAGGAGGATCTTTATTCCGTTAACATATCCACCTGTTTTCTGAAAGGGAAAGCAGTGGATAGCCAAGGAAAGCCTTTCTATCTCCAAGGCTCTCCATACGGTCTCCCACAGCCTCCTCCTAGAGAAAGTGACACGTTATGATCTGGACAAGGGTCTGTGCAGTGGGAACTGGCTGACTGTGTGTACCAGAGGGTGGTGGTGAACTTTTCAAACTGGCAACTTGTCACCACTGGCGTTCCCCAGGGATCAATATTGGGCCCAACACTTTATATCTTCATAAATAGGCTGGAAGATTGGATCCAGTGTACCCTCGCCAGGTTTGCCAACAATGACAAACTGAATGGGGAATTGGACAATTTAGACAGGAGGGCTACCCTGCAGAAAGACCTGGATAGGCTGAAAAAGCAGGCTAACAAGACCCATATGAAGTTCAACAAGGACAAGCATAAGATCTTGTCCATGGGAAAACACAATCCAAGACAGCAGCACATGCTGGGATCTGCCTGGCTGGGGAGCAGCTCTGTGGAGTGGGACTTTGGGGTCCTCGTGGGCAGCAAGCTCAATATGAGTGAACAGTGTGCTTCTGTAGCAAAGAAAGCCAAAGGGATGCTGGGTTAGATCAACAAGGGCATCACCAGCACAGACAAGGAAGTCACCATCCCACTCAGTGCTTCTTGGGCTACACCTGGAATACTGTGTTCAATTTTGGTCCCCACTATACAAAAAGATGTGGATAGGCTGGAGGGAGTCCAGAGAAAGGCCACAAAGATGACTGAAGGACTGGGAAGCTGTATGAGGAAAGGCTGAGAAGTGAGTTTGTTCAGCCTGGAGAAAAGAAGGATCAGAAGAGAGCTTATCACCATGTTCTGGAATTTAAAGAGGCGCTACGAAGAAGGTTGACACTCCTTTTTTATTAGGAGTCAGATGGAAGACAAGTGGTGATGGATACAAGTCAGCAAGTTAGTCCTGGAGAGATTCCAGCTGGATGCATGAGGAAATCTTTTCAAAATGGGAACAATCAGCCACTGGAATAATCTCCCTAGGGAAGGTGTGGATTCCCCAACATTGGACAGTTTTAAGACCTGGCTGAACAGGGTGATGGGACACCCAGTCTAGGTCTTGCTTCACCTAGAAAGGCTGGATCCTTGGGGTGGCTTCCAACCTGGTATTCTGTGATTTTATGATGCTGAAAATATTGGTAGTTTCAGGGATTTTTTCCTTTTGCCTCTCTGAAACCTGACATCTGGCAATTTTATCTGTTACTCCCTGACTCCTATATTAAGACAGGTACTTTATTCATGGGTTTTGTGCTACCCATTTTTTACAGGCCCTTCTCATACTCTCTCTTGGCTGTGTCCTTTCCAGGTCAAAAAGTTCAGCACAAAGATCAGGATATCCCTGATCATCCATATTGCCCTTTCCGAGTTCTGCTGTTACTCTTTTGAGATATGAAGGCAAGAGCTGCTTCAACATTCAAAAAACGCATCACCATTAACAGTGGCTTAATGATGCTTTCTGTTTCCTATTCTTTTCTTAGTATCTATTCCTTTTAGTCATAGCTGGATGCTGACATTTTCATTACAACTCCAATGTCTTTTGCCTCACGTGAAGCAAATGGCTCTTCATGGTTGCATTTTAGTTGTTATGACTCTGAGAAATCCAGTGTTACCATGAAATGTTGCCACTTTATTACCCACCTCTTCTTCCACATCAGCTGATCAGCACAGGCACATGAGAAATACATGTTCTGTGTAGAAAAGCATACTATTAGTCTTTAACAAGAAATCAATACAGGAGGAAAATCCTCATTCTCTGAAAGGATAAAATGACTACACAATTTGCCAAACTTGTCCTTAAGGGGAAAAAGGGTAGGCTTAAACTCCTGATGGACATCATTGTCTTTAAAAACTCAGCAAATAATGTATCCAGCATTGGCAATTATTGCAACAGCATATTCATTCTAAGGAGCCCAAAATATGCATGGGTCTGCTGTCACAGCTGTGCTGCTTTCAGGCTATAGAAGCAAAAGTTTGCAGAAAGAAGTAATACCTAATTAAAATAGATAAGATGGTTGGAAAAATAAAAAGCTATCAGGAATGCTGTCTGTTGATCAGATCCGGCAAGTAAACAAAAGCCAATTCTTCTTGGTATAAACTATTTTAAATTGAAATGTAGAAGTAAATGATAAACTACATTTTTTTAAAAAATATATAATACTTCATGAAACCAAATCATGCCTAGAAAATAAGTAACATAGTACAGTTCACACTAAAAACTACTATGGATTCCTGACAGTGAAGATGGAAGAATTTAGGATTGTGAGCATTAGGTAGGTCCTAATATTTTATGTATTGAGTAATTTTATCTAGTATATGTCTAAAGAATCTCAGATTTATGTAAACATTATGTAGTGTTTATGTAGAATGCCTTTGAATAGACTGACAATGGATATATAATTTTTATTGCACATTTGACTCACATGAAACCATTGCCATTATCTCAGCAGCTCAGTGCAGTACAACTCAGCAGTCTGTACCCATTGCAGGCTGCCAGGAAAATGAGAAAGGCTTTGGTCTTTGACTGTGTTCAGAGAAAAATGGGACAAAACATTTTTTGTCCTCCAAAGAACACAGGAATGATTAGGGATCCTACTTGAAAAGAAAATAGAATGTACAATGGTACTGGATAAAGGAATGATGACTAATGAGAAGCCTCAGATTATATGTAATCACAGAAAAGTAGGTCTGGAATGGACCTTGATTAGTGACCTAGTCCATTCTCCAATTCCAATGCCAGATCGATAGTACTTACTATTTCTCCAGTACATACATACTTAAAGACATCCAGTAATGGAGACACTATTACACTCTCTGTAATATAAAGCTGTGCTTCACTAATGTTACCATTAAAAAAGCTTTTCCTCCTTGATGCAATTTAAGTCCATTACATCTTACCCTACCTACCAAGAACAGATCATTCTTCTTCTCTTGGCAATGGCCTTTTAAGTATATGAAGAATTCTTAGCATGTCTTTCTTCTACCTTTGGCCTGAACAACTCCAGCTCCTTTAGACTTCCCAGTCTTCTGTTCATGCTGGTTGCCACCTACCCCGTCTGCTGTTGGTTATGTACTTCTTGAGCTATGGTGCACAAAACTAGCCCTTCCACTGATGTACTACCGATACTGCATAGAGTGCACAGATCACTTCCCACACATACACCCTCCTGGGATGTTTACTATTTTTGCCATGAAAACATACTGCTGACTCATATTCAGCTTGTGACTTACAGACTCCAGATTCCTTTCTGGAAGATTAGTTTCTTAACAATTGTTCCTTGTCCTAAATTTGTGCAAATTTTTATACGTGCCTAGCCTCAGCAGCTAAATTTGTATCCCCAACCTGTGCCTAGCGTTTCTTAGACCACTTCCATATTTGTCAAGATCCTAATCCCCTCCTGCAACATGCCTGTAATTCCTCCCAGAACTGAGCAGAACTGGATTTAGATTCCAAGAGGATCCTACCTAGTAAGCACATTTTGCCACCAGCTGTTGATACCTACCCTGTAGGCACATTTGCCTACCTAGTGAAGCTGCAGCTCCATAGTAGCTCCACACAGACTGTTTCTCTGGATTTTTACTTAGAATATCAAGGTACAATACCAAACAATGTAACACTACATTTTTGCATGACTCAGTTGCTGTGGTAACACAAATTAACAAAATGTACACTGTCGTAGCAGCTTTGTCATATGAAGTATGTAGGCTTTTCTACGCAAATAACAGCAGAAGCAGCACAAATGGACAAAATGTGGTGGCTGAAAAGGGAAAATAATGCCAGGTGGAGGCTAAACAAAGAACTGATGAATCTTCTAGATATTTCAAGGATGTCAGTTTGGAACCAGGGCCCATAACTGTGGTTAAATGGAAGGAAAGGATGAGGAGTCTACCTGCAAAAGGTACTCAAATGACTAAAGTAGAAAGCCAGCAAGAAGTAGACTTAATGTTTAAGATCTTAAAGTGAAGCAGCAGCTCTTTAAGAACACAAAAGCAACAGGCACTAATAGTGATATTCTGCTGAAATCAGTTATCTGCTTTAGCATATCTGATAATCTCAAGAACAAGCTGGATCAAGAGAGTTGTGGGCACGGGTTACCTGAAAAGTGGTCTGGAGGCACAAAGCACAGGTTTCCCAGGCCAAGAGGGTGAGGAATAGATTCAGTTAGAGAGGCTGACCAGCTCGTTGGACAACTGCAAGAATAAAGGAGGGATTTGATGACAGGCTGAGAAAGTTGGAGCTGTTCCACCTGGAGAAGAGAAGGCTGCGTGGAGACCTCATAGCAGCCTTCCAGTATCTGAA
>JBAFWW010053538.1:0-16624 GCA_036873685.1 Agapornis canus | reverse complement strand
TGGAAGGTGTCCCTGCCCATGGCAGGGGGCTGGAACTGGATGAGCTTTAAGGTCTCTTCCAGCCCAAACCAGTCTATGATTCAATGATTTATTCTTAGACAATTATTTATGATAAATTTTGTCAGGGATACTTCCATAAGGACAAATCATATATAAAAATTTATTTCAACAAACACTGCTGCTGTTTATTGGTGCATCTTCATATACCTCTACCTTTATATAAAGCAAATTTAAAGTCTATTAATTTTATGGAAGATAAATACCTTGTAAAATAATGATTAGTCTAGGTTACAAACAAAATACTTAGTTCTCGGATCTATACAGACAATAGTTATCATTAGAAACAAAGCTTATCAGTCCCTTAAGGAAGTCTGTTCTATTTCCTTGGAAAAAAATTAATAAGGGGCATATATTCCTGTTCTCAGAAGTAAATGAACTTGTAGTAGAGTATTATTCTCATAAATACTTAGGGAAAAATGAATGTTCTGGGTATTCTAGCAATAGTTTAAGACTTTCAGATTCAACACAGCAATAAAATTAGTACATCTACAGAAGCTTATTAAAAGGTTAGGCAAATATTGTCCCTCAACACAAATGCAGAGGTCTCCCAGCTATGCAAATGTTCCATTGAACCACTACAGCAGTGAGCCTACATACTACCTTTGACATGGCAAAAATACTCTGTTCATTATCTCTGTTTTCAATGGAAAGCTGTTAGTTTGAAGAGTAATTACTGATGAAGAGCTTCATAGTAATCTGAATCCAAAAGCATCTCACACTCTGTTCAAAGGAAAGGCTTTAAAATAATACTGCTATGGCAAATCCTTCCTGTTTGTATGTCTATATGGCATTTTAAAGGTGTTTTTTTGCCTAAGTAAATAATCTTATATTTTTAGTGGGATTACTTGTAAGGAAAGACATGGATCAGTGTGAGCACAGCCAACATGATCTGTCTTATCACAAGAAATTCAAAAAAAAAGCAGATTTAGCAATTTCTGAAATGTTTTATTCTCCCCTTTCCAGGGTTCCAGTGAGAATGACTGTTCCTTCCTAATCCACTGCTGAGAAGATATGCTATTTCCAAGGCATAGTGTTTCTTTTACATATGAAGAAAACATCTAACTCACTCAGTATGCAATTTTCTAACATGGTTTTTCTTAACTGAAACAGTTCTTTTAAAATTTATATCCCAACATATACATTTTTGGGAGTATTCCACATCTTTTACTGTTGTGAATGCTGCTGAATGAAGAGGACAGCATGAGATGAAGCTACCTTATTTTAGCAGGTCTAAGATACAGATTGCACAAATGACCATTACACTTTTAGCCATTTGGCTCTTAATAGACAAAATACTTTCCAAAGAATAGCATTGATTCCAAAAGCAGAGAAAACAGGCTGATCATAAACAGCCCATTTTGTTTTTCTAAATTATAATTTAAACAAAAGTAACATACAGACAGCACTATCAAATTTGCTGTTGTTGATGTCTTTTACACTGTACAGTCAAGTTGAAATGCTGTCACGATTCTATTTTATTAAAATTATTATTTTGTTTTTCTCATTTTTTAAGAAGTTTTTTGTCAGAATGTAATTATAATTAAAAAACTTTATTTGATAAAAATATTAACAGATTTTGCAAAGACAAAATATTCTAGTAAAGTCTTCATTCTGTAAAATATTGCTAACACTATCAGTAACATTACTGACCATACAGTACAAATATAGACCAAATTTTTCCACAAAATAAATGTAGGATTCAATTTGCCAATGAATTCTTGTACTGTCTAGCAATTGTTCCTCCTTCATCAAAATAGGTTTTTACCATATTCAGATAGAAGGGTTTCATCAGTTAATTCTGCTAGGTTATGCATACAATATATGAGGCAACATCAAGAAGAAAGAGGTAGGTTTTTGGATATGTAGAGAAAGAAAAAGGGAAGCCTTGCTTAGTCTGATTTATATTTTTTCTTTCACACTGTTGCATTCTGCTATGTATAAGGCCAGACACTCCCCCTCATATCTAGGTGAATCTGTAAGAAATAGAAATTTGGGTAACATACTGCATGTATTGCCTTTCTTCCTTATAATTCAAGTAATCAGAAAATTCCTTAACATAAAGATATTGCACCTGACCACTGAGGATAGGATACTGCAAATAATTTGATGCAAAACAATGAAGCATAATGCTTCAAACAAGAACCAAGGCATCTCAGAGGCAGAGTTTCAATATGAAAAGGTTTAAAAGTATAAAAAAAATTAGATTTAGCAGCATTTTTATATAGCAAAGATATTTAAAGGCAGTCAGCTGCATAATGAGACTATAAATTGAAAGCAAAAATCACAATAAAACCAAAAAGTTGATCACAATCATGGGGTATACTGAGGACTCAAAAAACATTGTCAAAGGATTCCCCATTGCCTTTTATCTGGAGCCTGACCAAGGCTGGAAAGAAGCTATTCATCTCATGAATAATGCATATTGCTTTGTTACCTGTTTCATTTAATCTGGAAACAAATCAATATAACCCATATGAGAGAATAGTCTGATATCTTAATGCCACTGTCCATACACCTTAAAAATGTGGTGTCATAAGAGGTTTTGATTCAAACCATTTCTTTTCTAGCAATCCTTCCTAGCCACTAAATGCTTAGATGTTTAATTTACAGCTATATAATACATTAGTCTATATGACAAACACATATGAATATGAACACATTGCATTGTCAAATATCCATTTGCAGAGATAAAATGGTAGAAATGTTTTGAAAATGTAGTATATCTTGTATTTGCTACAATAAACCACCTGCCAAAAGGGAGTAGCACATCTTAAAAGAAGCCGTCTCTAGAATGCTGAATAACCAAGTACGCAGGAGAATGCCTTTTGGTTTCTTCTGTGCATCTTAACATTTGCTCTGCAGGGAATATTCTCTAGAACAGCATTTAAAGAAAGCATATTAGGCTCTATGCTAATCAGCTCTGAGTCTTTCAAGTAACTGCAGCTGATTGTATCAAAAATGTGCCAAGAGAAACACAAACCCAGAATGCAAAATCCATTTGAAATTTCTTTTGAAGCTGCAAGTAAAAACTCCTGGCAGCACCAGTGCTTTCAGCACTGTAAGATTTTCATACTTTGTGCGCTTCAAAGTGCAAATGAGGATTATGACCTTATATATTGTATACACACCTATATTTTATTTATACTGCATCTGTGCAATCAGGAAAAAAGATATTTCCATGACCTTCTACCAGCAAGGAGCCTAACAAGGCTATTCAGACCTATTGAAAATTCACAGTTAATTAAAGGTTAAAAGGAACTTGCCAATTAGTATGAAAGATAATTGTCCTCCTTTGGCTACCTGATTATGTTTTCCTTTGAATAAACTGAAGTGTATGTTGTCATGCTGCTGGTAAATGTAATTATAAAGCACTCACAGTACCTTCTGGCTTTCAAAATATTTGGCCTTAGAAACAAAAATTCTATGTGAAATTTATAATTGTCCTTTCGTTATGCATTTTAACATCTTTGTATGCTTGTAGGAAAAAAAAAAACAAAACACAAAACCCACTATAAAGATAAACAAGATTTAAAAGCCCACAGAAGTGGGAGTTGTAGTTAGTATCACTGTGTTTTATTTTTAAAATTACAAGGGGAAAACACTCCCACCAATGCTGCAGTTGTGAAATCAAAAATGAGATGAGAAATATAAAATATCTAGTAGACCCTTTCTAACAATAATTGTGACCTTTTTCCCTGAGCTACTATTTGTGTTACCAAAAACAATGCATAGTGGTTAATTCAGATTCAGAATGCAAATAGCATGGAGCTGTTTTGTGTCCTGCTCATTTGATTTACCAGGTCACAGATAACAAAGCAAAGATGTGCTCTCCTCTGTCTCTCTCTCAAAACGAACCAGGAATAAAAAGAGAAATCACACCTCCAAATTCCAAACAGAGAACGAATTAATGGGTTTTACTGAGACAAGAGCTCAGCCAATAATCCAGTAAATAGAAAAATCACTGCATTTTACCTCTAGTTGTGATCATTAGCTATCCATAAATAACTTGAATTTTCAGGACTGTCATGCTTCAAAACTGATGGAAACATTGTTATGTGATTAGTAAAACTATAATGATACATATAAGAAAAATGATAAGAAAAATTATAACGTTATACTATAGTCAATTATTTGTGATGCTAGAAGAAATATGCATATCATTGTTCCTATTCAATGATTATAGGTTTATAACTTTAAAAACTATAGCTCTGAAGAGAAATTTCTCTAGTTCTGAATGAACTTTCTCTTGCAAAAACAATGATTGCTCTTTTTCTTCTTTCTGAATTCACTATCTTACCTTCATTGTATATATTCTCCCTTTTCCCAGCACAGTTCCCTTCGTATTTTTTGCTTCAAAGTTCTCCTCCCTTAAGAAATTTTTCCTCCACTGTCATACCTCTTATTATTAAACACAGAAAGACACACACACAAAAAAAAACCCCAAACCAGAAGACACCTGTGGAACTAGAATTATATTTATCCTAGTTATAACATTTATTCTACATTTGCCACCTCCTGTTGTCTTTTGTCTTTTCCATCATAAGCGGTTTGGGACAGGGACTGTTCATTGTCATCACACTGACATGCACTGTCAATCCAATTAGTAAATCATGATTAATCTACTGACATAGATAGTCTATTCAAGCTCTCTATAATTACAGTCAGTGTTTAAATCTAAGCTTGTAATGCTTGAAGCTAAAAATAAAATCACTTTTTGAAAAGTTTCTCTCTTTTTATAGTATTAATGTAGAAGTGTGTCAAGTACTTGTGGTTAATTCTGGAAATGACAAAGACACCCTTTGTCCTCTAGGCACAATGGCAAATTTACGGAGGGTTTTCTCAAGCCTGAAATGCTGGAAACAATCTCATTTTTTTCGTGACATTTATGAGTCTCTTGGTACTTAAGACTTCAATCTTTGCAACCACACTTCTTTTGTTAATATTATGGAAAACACAGGGATGATTCGTGTCAAAATAGAATGTGGTGTGAAAAGTGTGATCCTTTATAACAATACATATGTATGTATTCCTATAATCTGACAAAGGCATTATGAATTATTTCTCATCATATTCAAGAAGAAGTGGCACTTATTTTATATTATAAAAATTGTGAATACTTGCATAAATAATTTCTCAGTTATGTTCATCAGGAGAATTGGCTTGGCATGGAATGAGACTGCAAACAGGACATAAACTGTAGCAAACAGCTTACTCATGTTGTTTCAACCAGTGCTGTGTAAACTTCATTGAAATTACCCTCAGTGCTCATAGAGTTCTGCACACTGCACTTTCATTGAGTATATGAGATTTCTTTTTTTGTGTTCCTAGAACTTTGAAATTGCTAATAATTATGATGAAGATAGGCTGAGAAACTTGGGGCTGCTCAGCCTGGAGAAGAAAAGGCTGCGTGGAGACCTCAGAGCAGCATTCCAGTATCTGAAGAGACCTGAAAGGATTCTGGAGAGGGACTCTTTAGGGACTGTAGTGATACAACAAGGGGTAATGGTTTAAAACTTAAACAGGGGAAGTTTAGATTGGATATAAGGAAGAAATTCTTTCCTGTTAGGGTGGTGAGATGCTGGAATGGGTTGCCCAAGGAGGTTGCAAATGCTCCCTCCCTGGTGGTGCTCACGTCCAGGTTGTACAGAGCCTTGGGTGTCATGGGTTAGTGCGAGGTGTCCCTGCCCATGGCAGGGGGGCTGGAACCAGATGACCTTAAGGTCTTTTCCAACCCTAATTATTCTATGATTCTATAATATGCAAACCACAGTCTGTTCACAGAGTTTATTAAAAGGTTATCTAGTAGTGCCTTGTAGCCCTTTTTACTGTTACATTGTTTTACATGATACTTTACTTCTAAATAAGTTATTGTAAGTATTGGTATTCTAAGTGTTCTAAATCTTTGTAGTCTTCAAGACTTTTCCTGATCATTTGGACGATTTTTTTCCGTGTCATTTTTTGTTCCATGCTTCATTTCATTTTTGTTGGAATTTTTTTTCCACAAATTCAGCTATTTCTGAGAATGAAGTTAAAGAGAATTTTATTCTGCACTTTGAAAGGACTGGATTCCTCCACTGTTCTGCAGCTGGATCATATAGAAGGCAGGAAACGCCCAGGTTTGTACTAAAAGTATGGGAGTTCTTCAAAATGTTCCAGGTTATCAGGTACTATATACTTTGCATAGTCTTGAAGGCTAAAATCTGATACTCAGGGTCAGTTACACTAGTTATCTACATTGAGATAAGAAAAGTCTTGTCCCAGAAATGTACATTTCTCTCAAATGAGTTTAAACGATGTTTAGTTTGAGTACAGAAACCCACACACCTTATACAGAATCTCCAGGAAAAAATTTTGATAAGCTGAGTAAGGAGTGGAAGAGGAGATTTTGGGAATGGTAGAGTAAGGAGAAGAGGGTGCAGAAAGGGGCAGATAGAAGGAAAGAAGGAAGATGACTGTTAAGGTGGAATGAACAAGGCAGAGAGGATTGTGTTTGGAGTGAATGGACCAGATGGCACAAATCTTTCCAGAGTCTGGAGCATGTTGCTCAGTGCAGCTGTTCCATCATGCCCTTCCCTGCCAGGAAATGCCTGCAGACACTATAATGGAATAGCTTTAGCCCTTTTATTGCCTGTGCATAGGATTGAGGGGGCATAACACACTGCTGCTGTCAGTTACTGTGCCCATCTGGTGTGGTGGCCCCAAAGAGCTCAGCCTTTTTGATTATCATGGGGTGCCTCAAAAGGCAGTGACTTTTTTTTCTTTCCCCCAAGATTTCTTTTTAAAGCACATATGAAAACACACTTAAACTGTGGAAACGCACACACCCAAAAGATAAGCCGCATTTTAGTTTTATTCTTCCATACTTATTATCACGTCTTTCCTGTTCTTCAGCCAACGAATTGGACAAAAAGACTAAAGGTGTGGGATTTTTGCCCTATTTTATGTAAAATTTTATCAAAACAAAAGAGCACGAAATTTCAGGAAGAGTAAAGATATTCTCAAGGAAGCCAAATGCTGAGTGGAAGAGCTGGCTTCTAGCCCTGTTTCAGCCACAGAGCTCCTCTCTGGTGCTAATCAAGTCACTTACCCAGCTGTTTCACAAAGACTAGTCATTATTCTTGATTTTATATGAGATGAATGTGCAAAAATTCTTGACCTTTCTTCCCAGATGCAATTGAACCCTCTGGATATCAAGCTTAGAACAAAAGTACAACATGAAATCTCTGCAATATCAATTTCTACAGTGTGGTTTGTCTGAACGTAGTGTATAACTTCTTACCACAATGCTTCTGTGTAATGCAGAAATTTGGATCATCTCATGCATGTTTTGTGAAAATATAGGGATTGTTTTCTTCAGTTCAGATGATGTGATGATAAGAAATACAGAAAGTGATAATTTTTTTCAGTGCAGTTTGACTAATTTAAAGTAATTGGATATATGGATATATTGAGAGATGAAAGTAAAAAAGAAAAATATTGATTAGTTATTCTGTTCCCTGAACGGTCAAAGGCACTAGTAGAGAAAAGAGTACGTAATTAAAATTTTATCAGCATGAATCCATAAAGAAGGGCTATGCTACGATTGCACTATTAACCTTAATTATAGCACTTCCTAGCCCCTTACCTTACAAACTCAGTAACATTTTCAGGTGTTTAGTTTGTGTTGCATACAGTCCCTTTATATGTCTACCTAGAGGAATGTGCCACATCTGGTCTGTCATTGTGTTGTGTTTTTTTTTTTTTCTTTTTTTTTCCTTGAAAAGAGAGCTGCTTTTAAAAAAACTCATTATTTTTTTTCTTTAGTTTCTTTTTTCCCTTCTTTAGATGGAAAAAAAGCCAGGTTTCTTGAAGGAGACAGACCATACTTAATTCAGCTTGGTCCCTAAATTCCTGGGCACATATCTGAAGATCAGATCAAAGATCAGTCACTTGGCAACCTTCCACTGCCTCTTCAGAAAAAGCCAAAAGCTTAAGCATTTGCAAATCTTTTTGTTCAGCTTTGAAATGAGACTTACACCTGTTTGGTCTGAAGATAGGAATATAAAGAACTTAAAGTCCCTGAAACAATAGTTAACCATACAGTTTCCATGTAACACATAAGAAAACATAAATTTCAGTTCAAATTTTGATCTTAAATATCAAAACATCAAAGGGTATGGTATTCTTCCACTGACCAGGATCTATCCTGTCAGTACCATCATAGTACTGCAAAGAGATTTTACCAGAGTTACTTGTAAAACCCTGCAGTTTTCCTCCTGTCAGCAATGCTAATTTTTTGTGACTCTTGTTCCAAAATTATTTCTCACTGTCACACCTTCCCAAAGTTGGTTCCCAGATTTTCCCACAGATTTGTTAAGGAGGTCACTGCTGAGTAAGCCACCCCTAGGTTTTTCCACATTCTCTTTGGGACAATCTTATTGAAAGACAAATCAAGGAATCTATAGGAGGATGGATAACACATGCAAGATGTTGTGGATCAAAAAGTGGCTGAATGGCAAAGTTCAGAGGCTCATGATCAGCAGAGTAGAATATATTGGAGGCCTGTAGTCAGTGGTGTTCCCCACCACTGACTGGGACCAGACATATTGAACTTGTTTATCAGGGACATGGTTGAATGGTTAGAACGTATGTTCAGCAAGTTTGCGGACGATACGAAGCAGCGGGGAGTGGCTGATACACCTAAAGGCTGTGCTGCCATTCAGAGGGGCTTTGGTAGGCTGGACAATTTGGTGGAGAGAAACCTAACAAGGTTCAACATGGGCAAGTGTAAGGTACTACACCTGGGGAGGATGAACCCCAAGAACCAGTACAGGTTGGAAGCTGACATATGAGAGAGCAGTTCAGCTGAGATGGTAAGTTGACTATGAGCAGGGCAGTGCCTTTGTGGCCAGGGCGTGCCTCAGGAGAACCGTGGATAGCAGGTTGAAGGAAATGATTGTCCTCCTCTATCCAACCCTAGTGAGGCCACATCTCGTGTACTGTGTCCAGTTCTGGGCTCCCCAGTACAAGAAAAGCAAGGAGCTATCAGAAAGGCTCCAGTGGAGGGCCACAGAAATTATCAGGGGTGATTGGAACTAGGTGATACTAAGGTTTATTCCAACCCTAACCATTCTATGAGTCTATGATTCCCAAAGCTGGTCTGTTTAGTCTAGAGAAGACTGAGAGGAGATCTCATTAATGAATATAAGTATCTCAAGGTGGGTGTCAGGAGGATGGTGCAAGATTGTATGGTGGTGCCCAGCAACAGGACAGGAAGCAATGACCAAAAACTAAGCCACGAGAAGTTTCACCTCAACATGAAGAGTAATTTCCTTATGTTGACAGTGGCAAAGCTCTGGAACAAGCTGCCCAGAGGGTCATGGAGTCTTCCTCTCTGGAGACATTCAAAGATCACTTGGACACACTGCTGTGTAACCTACTCTAAGTGGCCTTGCCTTGGCAGGGCATTAGCCTAGATGATCTCCAGAGGTCCCCTCCAACTCTAACAATTCTGTGATTCTGATGTGATGAGACTGACAATAAAATACTAACAGAAGGAATAAATGCAATGTTCTTTCTTGGTCACTGGTGTCAGTGGGCCCAGTTACCTCTTTCAGATAGGTATTCAATGATTCAGTGGACAGTCCAAGGCTAGCAGCTGAAGGAGAGAGAATTTGAAAGTGATGCTGCTTTTTCACCAGATTTATATGCACTGCATGAAAAATGATAAG
The DNA here is from genome assembly GCA_036873685.1 of Agapornis canus. NCBI lineage: Eukaryota > Metazoa > Chordata > Aves > Psittaciformes > Psittacidae > Agapornis > Agapornis canus. The sequence goes on along the minus strand of JBAFWW010053538.1, from coordinate 6,854 downwards.
CAGAGTTGTTCAGGTATCCTAGAACCAGAAGGCCTGAAGAGGGATATTTTGGAAGAGGGCACACTTCTACGTGTAAATAGACATTAGGGGTGACAGTGTTCACAGTATATTTAAAGATTTGTTAAACTTTCTTAAAGTTCTAGATGTTTTAAATACTGAATAAATGACCCTAAGTCCTCTTTGATCTTCTGTTAGACACCAGTAAGCTTTTGATAAGGCTTCAGGTATACATATATATATAGAGAAAGAGGGTAAATAGGAATGATATCCAAATTTTAAACTGCTACAGGATGAGTTTCAAGCTACGGCACTGCAATAGTGTTTTTAACTGAAACATAAATGTTCCTTATGCTTTGTAGAAAACAGCTACTTCAGGCCTTTAAGTTTGCCCTGACCCAGCAATCACTCCCTTGTGGAAATCCCCTTCAGACAGTAGCACTCTGCATAAGCACAAAAGTTTATTTGCATACATCTATTTTCAGGAGCTCAGCCTTAATTGGAGGACCACAAAAATGCAAATGAAGCACTATTTTTTATCTTAAATTTTAATTATACACAAAGGAGACACTTAAATGCAGAGCAATAGGTATATAAGATTAACATAAACAGAACTTCCACCTTGCAAAAGTTGCAAGTCCCACATGTGAGTTGAGGTTAGATCTTTTTACTGGACTTAAAGAAAGGCTGGAGGGTATTTTGGTAACTGATGAAATCCCTTCAGAAAGCTAGAATTTGATATCTGTAATCAAATCTCCTATTTCACAGCTTCTGACTAGGGGATAAGGAAGGAACATCCCATATCTTAAGAGCATTGCATATGTTTGGTTTCCTCCATCATAGCTTTTTTCAACTTCTACAGCTCTACCAAATGCAAGAGTTGGAAATGTCAGCTGCAGATCTTTGCCTGGTTGTTTTCTTCCTACAGTGCAGCAGACAAAGACATCAGAGAGTCACCTGTGCAGCCAGACTCACAGTGGCTTTCATGTGGCTGTTATGTGATATGTCTGCCCACTTGGCAGGTTGACCACCACATGCATTTTAACAGGTTGTGAGCTAAACCCAGGTTTGCTGTACCAGGCCAATGCTTTCTAGATTTTTTTGTTGTTGTTGGTTTTGCATTTGTTTTTTGTTGTTTTGTTGGTTTTTTTTTTTCCCTAAGCAAGACTGTTTTGTCAAAGATATGACTGTGAAATTGTGCTAATTATGGAATTAGTTCCAATTTAATGTTTGGTTTATCATAGACCTATTTACATATAGGCCAAAAGCTGTTCTGGCAAATTATCTGGAAATGAGAAAAAGAAATACCAGGATGAGCTACATAAGTGTTGGCACTTACTGTGCCTTACTTATGCTCTACTTTAATGATGTTGTTTTATTTGTCTTAAAGTTCAAGCTGGTATAAGAAGCCTCTAAATTCAGTAGAACTATTAAGTTCATGATGAAAATAACATCAAGCTAATGTTCCCTGCTTATTTCAGCAATAGAGTAGTGGTGGTATCGAATCATTATAACATTTTAGTAAGTTTAGCAAAGAAATATTGGGGACAAAAACTCTTTAGAGCCTGTAGAATCTTGTTCAACACCTTGTAAAAACAGAAATTATGCCATTATCCAGCTTAGAAAGCCCACAGCTCCCTTTTATCATTGTAAGTATTTTTTAAGACAAGCTACCTGTGTCTTGTGAATAGTGTGTGAAGTAGTATTATATAAGGTTTGCATAAACCTATTTTTCTTCTATGAGATATTTAGAATGCAGTTGTCTCTCATTTTCTGCTGTGTTTGGTAAAAGCAATTGCAAGTTGCTAACCTAATGGGGCAAGATTACTCAGCATTGTGTTGCAAGCTGCATCCAGGATTTTGTTACATACTTTCTACTGGCTGCAATTAAAATCACAAATCTTATCAATTTTCTACTGCATTAATAATAATGATGACTCTTGTTTAAGTTTGACTCTATTTTGCTGTAGTTTTAGTTGTATCCACAATACAGACTAAGTGTACTCAGCTGCATGCATCCTGGTTGCTGCCAGTCTGCATACATGGGTTTTCATTGCATGAAAACTGGAGAGCAGAGAGGTGGGGATGTGTGTGCCATGGTGTCAGGCTGCAGTCATGGTAGCTACTTGAATCTGGAACCTGCAAAGATCTCCTAGGATCTGTTATCTAAAAGCAATCTACATGGACATTTCTTAACAGATCTGAAAGTGGAAAAAAAAAAAAACAGACTTAGAAATAGTAAATAAATATATTGGCTAGACTTCAAAGCACATGTGTTGTTAGCTGTATGCCTGAGGTAATGTTTTTCTCTATAGATTTAGGGGTTAGAAACTGCCTTTATGCAGTATTCAAATGGCTTCTTTTGCTTTTCAAATGGAAACTGGCTGAAATATATCGTGTCTTTAGTGAAGGAAGAGTCATTCCCTGATGGCTGGCCAAGAAGCAGCGAAGACAGCAGCTGCAGAGACAGCTGGAATTGCCACCTTCACAGATGGAGTCAAAGTGCTTGGCTGTAGCTGAAGTAGGAGGGAATGAGAGAAAACAGAAGAAGGTAAAAATAGATAAATAGCAAATTGGAAGCAGTGCCTTAATAAGATCTGAAGGTTTTCTGCATATTCATGTATAACACACTCTAGAGATATCTTAGAGTCTTAAAGAAGACTGTATGCACTTTACAGACTGTGGAAAGGGTTATTTCTCTGGACAGGATTATAACAGAGACATAAAAATCTTTACATATCTCAATTTCTTTCTCACAGGCAGAGAATGGACAGAGAAATGCAGAGATTGGCAGAAATCTTTCCAAGTCACACTGGGATTGTTTTGAGGGTCTCACCTTCTAGTGTCTTCACTAAGCACTAGGTTGACTTATAACAGCACAGACACTGTTGAATTAGATTAAGTGAAGGTCAGTGGCTGCTCTTGGACAGTGGCAAGCAGCAGATGCTCTAAAGAAGAATGAGGAAAACAGGAAAGCATAACATGATCTTGCCCCTGACACAATCTTCTAGCCTACTAATTTAGGTTCTACTAGTTTTGCATAACTACTCCCTTTTCTCTGATATCCAGGATCTGATTAATTTGCAAAAGTGCCTGGTTATCAAAGTGATTTTAGATTAAAACATCGCAGATGACTTGAATAAGATTACCCAACTATTTAAGCAGTATAATGGAGTGAAAACTAGAAAAAGCATGTCATGTAAGAAATCAGTGTTAAGCAGAAATCTGAACAACTCATTTCAGCTAGTAAGCTTAAGTAAAAATGGCTATTTGGAGGTATTTTTATAAATTCAGACATTTTCAACAGAAGAAAGTAACCCACTGACAGAACAGTAAGACAGAAACAGGCTTTTCCATTTTAGACTTTCTCGTTACTTTCTTAAAAATGCTGTAAGAAAGCAAATTTCATGAAAAATAATTTAGGCCTAGACATGTCAGTTACACATGCTTAAGGGCTTATAAGAAAGCTGTTGAGGGAGACAGAGAAGGGGGAAATATAATACATAAACTTATACTAAGCTAATGCACTTTTGGGGGACAGATAAAGAGAAAAGCAGAAATACAATTTCTGCATCTGGACATAGCTAAGGTTTAACCATTTACTCAGTGTTTGGACATATTTATTTTCTTTCTGAGTTCACTGGTTTCCATGTCAGTCAGGTTCTCTTTAAAAAAAGTTTCAAAGAAAAATCTATACATGGAGTCATAACAAACGAAATGCATATTTAAGCAGAGAAAATTATATAATCTGTATATGAATGACCTATATTAAAATTGTGGTTTATAATCAATGTTACTTTTTAAATATAAACAATAATCCAGCTTTTAAAATTAAAAGAGCTATTTTTTTTTTTTTCAAAGAAATTGAAAGAAATTACAAAATAGCCATATTGGTGAACAAGTCTATGTGGGAGTCAACTGAGCACCCAATTGCTTACACAGATCTGGACCTATGGAAAAGTACATAGTATGTGGGAGCACTGTCTTAACTCCAATCAGTTACTGGTTGATTCTGCCTAACAGCTATCATCTATCTCCAGTTTAATTTATTCTTAGAAGTACTCATTTTTCAAGGGGTTGATAATGGGTATTAGCATTTAAAGGTCCTCCAAGAGAGTGTTTAAATTCAGTTAAACTGAAGTGTCTGTACATACATCTGTAGGGCCCTTATAAGAAGTCCAGTTCTAACTTTAGGCCTTAGTTTTGCGTATAATGGATTGTATATGAGCATCAGAGCTCACAAGGACATCCTCTTCGTATTCAGTGAAGCAGAAGGTTGATAGATATGCATGAGCCTTTGGCCCTATGCGAAAAATCACGTTTCTGTGCTTAGCTACATGAAGCTCATTCACAGATCAGGGCTTTGAGATAGGAAACTTGTCAAATCTACAGCTTGAGATGGGTAAAAATGTCTGGCAGCCTGAAGTGAGGTAACCAAAATCTCCCCTACATTCCCAGAGATAAATTAGATTTCAAAAGCACTCTCTTGGAGAAATAGGTGAATAGGAGTTTCAGTATGTTGTAGGAGAAACAAAAGCATGTATGTCTTTTCAAGACTTGCTATAATAACTGGATTAGAAGCTAATTTTAGGCTTGATTTAAAGTAAGTAAAGAATAGTCTCCCCTAAATGAGAGAAGAGGGCTTTTTTTCCCCTGGAATATTAAACTACAAACCATGATAAATGCAGTGACAAAGTGACAGTTAGCCAGCAGAATCCATGGTATTTACAATTATATCCGATGTGTTCCTTTCTACAAATATTTTGGCCTTTGCATATTTACATTCCTTGTGTTTCATGCATTGATATGCTTCATGTAGCACAGCTTCTGCATTCCATCAGTACTGCTTTTCCTAGTTTCTAGTCGGCAGGTTTCCACTGTTTCTTTGTTTCCCTGTTTGTATGCAATACATGCTAATTTTACTGTAAATGACAGTTTACATTAGCTTAGCTGTCCTTATGACATAATTTGACTTGCAGTTATGCAAATGACTTCTTTCCAGATACCTCTGATTAGCTGTAAAAAACACTCCCTAATTAGTCCTGAGATGATCAGGGAGAAATCACAGTTGATTACATATATTGAATTTGCTTCTCCAATTTGAACTGCTGTATTTCCTGCCACAGGACCTGCGAGCATTCTATAGAGTTTGCACCTTTCCTTCCCTTGAAAAACACTTCAACTACTCCCTCAGAGCTCCATAAAATCAAATATTTCTTTTTAGACTGACTTTATCCAGACAGCTAGGGATCCCTGCTGACAGACTAAGAGAAAAGCCAGCCAGGTGCAGTACAAACTCTGCCTGTTGCTGAAGGTACAGGCCAGTAAGTCTTACTGGAAATATATAGGTGCTAGAAAACTTTACAATTGGCAGCAAAAAGAGACAGCACAAAAGCAGGTCTTCCGATTAAAGTGACATTGTCAACTGATATCATAGTGACAACTGTATAGGTCAGTAATTTATATTGTATTTCCAGTGAAATTCTGCTGGCTTGCCTCACACTCAACTCTTCTTGTACCTTAGGGATGACTCAGTAATTTATCATAATCCGTTTTTCAAATAAATAAGGACAAGTGAACTTAAGGAGGCTCAACATTCAGATTCAATTTGAGAAACAGATAAATGTTCAAAGGTTTGTTCAGAGTTTGGTCCCAATTACCTAATACATCTTGAGTCCTTGAATTATGAAGTCTGGTTAACCTTTGCTACATGGTACCTAAATTCTTGCCCATACATAGTGCCTTGACAGGGTGAAGAGTAGGTCATGCACCTCTTAACAAACACTTTATTTTCAGAAACAAGAAAACTGGCTGATATTTTCTGTAAGGGAAGGAGGAATGGTAGCTGAGCTTTAGGTCATTTATTGTTTAGAAACTTCAAACATACACACACAAAAAGCACACAGATTTTGGTTTTAACCTGCATAGGTTCCCAAGAACGCTGGGAATTCAGACTTGAAGTTTTCAAAGTGTCTCCTTCCAAAGGGGATGTGATTTGAGCTTAAGATTTGTATCTCCCATTCAGACAGGGTCTACAGTGTCCTCTAAAGTAAAGTATTTTGCAAAATTAAAGGAAATCATAACAGCAAGAGTGTGGAAATGGAGCTATTTCAACTTGAAGTTGAAATGAACTGCAGATTTGGTGAGCTAGAAAGGTCAAGGAAGGAATTTTCATAATGTAGCATTAGAAAGGAGGATTTTGCCCCTAGATGAAACTTGCAAAAATGAAAAGAGGTCTGTGCAAGACAAAAGGAAAAAATTCCAGAACTTTTAGAGAGGTAGAACTCCCTATGCACAGTGGAGTAATGACAGTGATATATTACTAAGTAGTTCTCTAATTTATGACAATGTAAGTCTGAAGCAGTGATATCATACGTACAATCTTACATAAATCTAATACCAGATGTTATCGTGCTACCGATAAGAGTTGTGATATCTTTTTTTTCTTCTTTTTTAAGAAAAGGTTGGTGAAATTTCTTTGGGCTATTAGTAGAAATTCTGTTCTTTCAAAGAGCACTGTTTCCCTTTGTCTCCTTGCTGCTGAGTAATAATCTGGAAAAACCAAGGCCTAGCCTGAAGATTTCTGTATCATAAGAGGCAATACAAAGCGACCAAAGTGGCACTATTTTCTCCCACACTTTCTAACTCTGGAATATCTTGGTCACTGCTTTGCAGAGAAAAGCAATGGCAAGGACAGAATATGACCACAAAATTGCCTCCATAACTTTATGGATCATAGCCATTCTGGGACTGCTCTGTACAATGTTTATCACAACCATGAAACCATGGTAACATAAATGCATCATTTATCCAGAACAATTTCATCAAGTTCAGTCAAGATATTCTGCAGATGTAGG
>JBAFWW010053537.1:0-12963 GCA_036873685.1 Agapornis canus | reverse complement strand
AAAAAAAAAAAAAAAAAAAAAAAAAAAAAAAAAAAAAAAAAAAAAGAAAACCAAAACAAACAAAAACCTGAAAATTGCTTTCCCATTGGCTGTGTCTGCACACACAGCTTAACCTAACATCTCCTGAAGAAATGTTTTAGTACATTTTTCCCCTCATAGCTAACATTCTGGGTCATGCTTAAAAATAGAATTCCATAACCCAAATTCTTGTCCTTCAGGAATACCTGGATTACAGTGTAGAGCAAAGCTCTGATTCTCCATATTGCATTCTATACACGGAAAAATTAATCACACATAGAGCAAGAAGATCTATGCCAGTAGCAAGATTGCATGGTCTTAAACAACAGTTTTAAGCTGAAAAATCTTTGTTCAGTCTTGCTTGTATGTGGAGTCCAATCATATACACAACCAAGATTTAGCAGTGGTTTCAGAACTCCTGCTAGATCTCCTCTTTGAGACAGCAGCAAACATGTGGCAATGTTTAGTCCTGTCTCTGGCTAAACCAGATATCTAGGACAGAGACTTCATCCAAAGAATCCCAGGGAAGTATTAGACAAAGAGACTCATCTGTCTGGAGAATGAGGCTTTTACAAAACAGCCTTTCAGAGAACACAGTCTGATGTGAAAATTGTCCCACAGGTGAATAAAACAATTCAACAGCTTGAATCAGCATTTGAATGGGCCATGCAGATTGTTTGAATTTGCAGTCAGTTCAATCAGGTCCCCCTCTCTGTACATTCCTGAAGAAGTTAAGCAATGAGACAGAAGTTCTCAAATGGGTTAAAAAAACAATAATAACCAAAAATTAACAAAAATTCCTTAGAAATCAGGAAACAAAACAGAAAAAAAGGGTCAGTTTTTATAATGAAGGTAGTTATTAATGAAATCTCACAAGGATCAATACCAAGCCCATTCTCTCTCTTACATATTCATAAACAATCTGGAAAACATGAAACCTCATTTGAGACAGTTTGCGAATGAAACATATAATCCAGGCTATGAAAGGTGAGGGCTGACTGCCAAGGGAAAACTTCACAGTAACAAGCATATGGCCCAATGAAATGTAAAGTAGATAAACATCAAACAAGGCACCAAAGTAGTTAAACCAGAAGACACCAAATCAAACAGATGACAGAAGCTTTCAACATCAGCAATACTATCTGCTTTTAACTCCTCCATTTTAAGAAAAAAATATCTTTTTCTGTATGAAAAAGCTCTAGCTAAAACAAACAAAAAAAAAATTAAAAACCAAGCCAAGAAAAGAAAAAATCTTGAAAAATTTCAGCCAGAACTTTTATCCTGTGCTAGAATTTTAAGCAACTAAAAATATAGAGTATATCAGGAAGTGCAGACAATGTTAATGAAAGTTTTCTGTATTGTCTCTGCTCTGTTGAATGTTAGTGGTGTCTTGCCCATCACACAGGACTTCTTGGAAACTGTCTTCATCTATTGGGTCAGTGTGCAAAAATAGTTTAGTGATCTGAACTCCATTTCCACCAACCCCTGTATAAAGAATGCTGATATAATTTGTTTAGAAGTTTCTGTCTGTAATTCCCATTCCAATTCAGGCTTGTTACTCTTGAAGACAGGCTCTGTTTTTTAAAAGCTATCATAGCAATATGAAGTGGCAATCACCATTTTAAATAGCATTTATTATGTCTTGGCTCTCCTAGTCACAGAATTATTTCAAATAAGCTTGATAATACAGTCAGAAAGACTCACAAAATGGATGAAGCAGTAAACTGATGGTGAGGACTTATGTTGAACTGGTAGAAGGCACCCATAAGCCTAGGAAAACTGCTAATTTACTAATGTTACTCAACAAAATGAAACACAACAAATGTCTGTAAGTCATAATCACAGGTTCCCTAAAGGGGGAAAATAACTGCAAGTGCTGTGAAGAGTAAAGGGAGGAAGACAAATTGCAATATGAGAATCAGCTTGCACAGAAATTAGAACTGCAAGAGCTATAGTGTGAAGCAAAGCTATTGAATGGCTATCACTTGGTAAAAGATGTTTGGCAAGAATTTCTGTGGACAGCATATTAAGTCTGAGTTGGTACTGTGAAACACTAACACAAAAGACAAGCCCAAGTGCACAGGAAACATGGAAAAGGCAAACAATTCCTTCAATATGGGCACAGGAACATTAGGAAAATTGTCAACCCGTTAAACCCACAGACCAATTAATTATTTGCCACCTACACAAAATACTAAGAGACATGATGGCCATAAAAACTTCTCATAGCTGGCACAAGATAAAAATGCTGGTACAGGGGCATTAACAAGACTTATGATTGGAGAGCAGTGCAGAAAGCATAGCTGACAAGCCAATGAGACCACCAGCACAGGCCCAGAGGGTAGAGTTCACTCCAGCCAGACATCTCAGCGTGCTAAATTCATGGAAGAGGTGCAGCCACAGCAGAAACAAGTGAGAGAAAGCTAATGCTGAATTCTAAACTGTGATATAAAGTCACATAGCTACAAAACAAATTGCATTAACACCAGTCTGGGCTTCTTCTACTTCACATTGCAGTGACCTAACATGAGCTAAACCTTCTTCTGAAGTTGCCAGTCAGCTGTGAAAAAATCAGGGACATGTGGAAGGACAGATGCAAGTGGAATGAAAGACTATTTTCCCCTGTCAGGAGCCCCAGCTTAATTCCACCTTCCCAGCTCTTCACTGTCTATTAAACAAAAGGGAAAATCTCAAGAAAAAGCAACAAAAAAGACTGCATGAGCAGTTTATTAAGCTGAAGCCCTCTTTCCATAGAAAAACGGAGTCTGATAGAATTGTTCAAGCTAGGAGAGGGTTAGTATTCCCTTTGTCACCAGATACTTGTGGAATAATAGATCTGTAGGGGTTTTTCCTACTGAGTATACACAGCAGAGAGTAAAAGTCAGGCAGCACAAGCAGAAGGAGACCTGCCTCAAGACCCTTGGAGCTTCATAAAGAAATGGGACAGAGGGAAGAAGAATTAAAGATTTTTGTGGGAAAAACAAGTTTCCTCCTGAATCTGAATAATGCTGTAATGTTCTGGAAATACTGAAGCACTAGAAAATTAAGATATTTATAAAATCAGGACCATGGTCTGTTGCTTTTTCCCACTTACCACAGTTTTCTACATCTGTTTTCCAAGTAGAGATTAGTTCTAATTAACATGCCACAGTGCAGCTCAAAGCAGGAAAAATGGGAAGATGCACAAAGTATTGGGCAGAGCTAGTATGAGTACACATAGTTAAGGACACCCTTATAGCTCTATAATTCTCTTTTCAGGTACCTCTCACTGAACCTTCCCTATGCAGACATCCTCCTACACAGGTAGCTCTAGCTAATTTAATTTTTATATCCAGATAGATAATAATGTGGAACCAGCACATGAAATGCAACCTGGCTTTGGCTCTGCCTTTCAAAACTGAAGACCTCGCTTATAAAAAGATACTTAATTCTTGAAAATATGTCATAGCTTCTTTTGTGCAGAGATCAGACATATTTGGGGTTAATGCAAGCTGTTTCATATAGGGTTGTGTTGTAAAGTGCTAGGCAATTTCAGCTTTCCCTCTCCTTTATGCTAGGAAAATGCACTCAGCACCTACAAAGAAGTTCTTGGCACTTCACAAAGGTTGGGTCTGAATGAGAACATTAGAAGATAGTTTGCTTTCTAACATTTTATGTCTGACTCATTGAGACTTGACATTTACAGCCTTATTCAAATATTAACATCTTCAGGAGTAATTAAAAGGGAACCATTTTAAAAGAGCTTTTTATATCATAAAGAAATAACTTTGTGTTGACTGTCAAAAAGAAGTGTGACAGAGCCTAATTAGATTTATTCACAATCTAGCCTAAATAAAATGTCAAGATAATGGCTCTTTTTCAAATTTAGAGCTGCATAAGAAACGTGCAGGGAAACAGACTGTAAGAGATATAAACAAATCCAAGTCTGGATTAAATGAAAAGCTGTTATAAAAAGAAAGCACACCATCTTCATAAAAGCAATATCATGACAAGTCAGGGGAAAATAAACATCATCCTCCAAAAAAAACATAATGTACCTTGCCTTTAAGAAGGCATTTTAATTCTGTTTTACTGACAGAGAGGTACAGGCACATGAAGAGTGAGGGATGGGGATTGGGGAGAATTCCTTAGAAATTATTAATTATCTTAAACAGCATGGATTTAAATGGCAGCAGAAGCACAACAACCTGGGTTTTCAGTCAAATTCAGCTGCTAGAGTTCGATCCCAGGATCCCCTGCAAAATACAAAATCTCTGTCTCTTCACTGAAGTAAGCATGTACTTCCCAAATGATTTCCACTAATGAAGCATTTCCACTAATGAAGCAAAACAAGGATAAATGCATGAAAAGGGCCTGTCAGAAAGGATTCCGGACAGAAATCCTGAGTGGAAAGGGAGAGCTATATCTATAGAAGAAAGAACAAATTACAACTCCTTAAATGATACTCTAGTTTCTCTTACCTATACCTTCTCCTACCATCTAACTTCATCTTTAAATCAGTTTCTCCCTGTCATTCTTATTTTTTTCTCCTCTCCCTTCTCCATTGGCAAGTGGGTTCAATTTCATAGTTCATAACATTGCCAGTCCACAAATGCTGTGTGCTTTGCTATTTAGAGGCTCTCAGCCATTTTATATAGTACAAATGAACACAGTATCTCCTCAGTGATTAATGCTGCTACCCTTTGGCTGAGAACTCTCCTAGTGCAAGAAGTAATATTGTGTGTTTATCCAGAGAGAGATTATAAAAGTAGCGAAGCTATAACACAAACAAAAATACCTCTAGTGTCATCACTAAAGCATGCTCTATTCACAACAGAAAGAAGTAAATAAAAAATCTTTATAAAGCTGCTTCTTTCTGCAGACTCTAGATTCCTCATCAAAAATGTACAAGCATATTGGATAGCCAATATTCAGAGACCATCTCTGCAACATCACACACTATAGGAAAGTTTTATTAAAACAAGGAACATGAGATCTCTGTCATGATCCCAGAGTTCCAATTACAAGCTCACACTTAGTTCTGTAACTGCAAAATATCAAGTCAGAGCTGCCAAAGTGAAGAGGAACAGATGGCATAGATCCATTTAAGACCCTAAGTTTTGAGAATGGGTTTGGAGGATTGCACAAAGGGGGTCTTTTGTGTGCCAGATAAGGTAGTAGAGGATTTTTCAGCATATATGAGAAAAAACAATTTCAGGATAAATAAAAGATAATCCAAAGTCTTGAGCAAAATTAGCAGATATTTAAACTTCAATATTTTTTTCCTCCGATGGGAATTTTTAGAACAAATCCTCCTTTCTGAATAATTTCTTGATTTTAAATAAAAAAAAATAAATCTGTAAAACCTCAGGTGATTCCATAAAATACCTCTTTACTTATACAAAAGAAAGAAAAATTAAAACTCTTAAGACTGCTCTGAGTGCAGTTAAAAATGTCAATTAAATAAGTTAAATAAACAGAAATAACTGTATTTTCTAAGTGCCTGTGGTAGCGTTCACATAAAAATCTTACATCTGGCCTTGTATTATGAGATTAAAGGATTTTTAGCATGGACAAAAATGGCAAAATAAAACTGTTTACTACTGATTCAAGTCCAAAGGAAAAAAAGTTTGAGATATCTGGCCTCTGAAATTACTAAACTTTACTCAGAAGCAAAACCCAGACTAATGCTGAGGATTTGATCCTCCTGCTCTTAAAGGAACTGCAAATGACCAGAACATCTTGAGACTGAATTGTGACTGTTGAAGAGCTCTTCATACTCTAATTCAGAAGTAACAGTTAAGAATAGTTCTTGACATGCGAACAACTCCAGTCCAAGTATAACCTGCATAGAGCAAATAAAGTGAGAAAAGGCCCATTACGTGCCAGTATAGTGCTGTTCGAGGCAGTGCCTGCTCAAAACAAGGTAGTCCACAAGATCATGGCATTTCCCTTAAACAGCCTGAGTTGTTTCAATTTGAAATTTGGTTCCCTTGAGACTCTTTCCATCTCTGCATGTTCTCATCATTGCTACACAGCAGTGCTTAACCCCTTAGCCATTATCCTACAACAATGCTTGAAAATAGCTGGTTTTGCTTATGAAGTTATGCAGCATCAAGTGTTCAATGTTGCAAGCTGCACAGCATGGGAGATGACATGAAACATACTCCTAAGTATACTGATAAATAGGTCAATAAACTCATCTAACCTGCTGTGAAAGAATTTAGAGAAAGGATGCCCCAATGTACTGAAAATAAAACTGTCCGAGCTTCTTGTCCAAGTACAAGGCCTAGTCTTATCCTGCTCAACTTTCAATACTTGGAAACCTGGCTGCCCTATGCCCTAATACTACATTCTGCAACCACTAAATCCCTCTGTGTAGTCCAGTGCAATCCAGAGAACAAAAAGCCATATAAGGGAAACCTCTCCTTTCAAGAGGGTTTGATTTTAATTCCTTCTCACAAAGAAGGATACCTTCACATACCCCTCATATTCTGGGCAAAATCTTCAGCATGTACATGTATGATTAATTACTCATTCTTTAATAAAACAATTTAAAACCTTCTAACATCCCCTCCTTACTCATTCCCCAACCCCAGTCTAATTGTGAGAGAAAGGAACAAGTTCTAGACTTCAAATACAAAAGAATGGGTTACTCCACAAGAAAGAGGTGGAAAATAATGCTATAAAAATAAAAGCAGAACAAATACATTATTATTGCCTTTACCAATGCCTCAGACTGAGGATCTTCTCCAGCAATCAGCCTCCATAGTCTCCTGCTGTAATCAGCAAAATAGATTTAGGACCAGAATATAAAGTGCACTGTTTTGTATCCTCTTGGTTATTATCTTAGACCTTCTAGAATTGGCCCTAAAACAGCAAAGCTTTCCTTTAAAAATTGGGGGGGATGGGGGGGTGGGGGGGTGGGTGGAGAGTTCATGATGATGTATCAAAAGTCTGAAGCACAGAGATTAAATGATGAAAATACAAATTCTGGGAAAAAATGGAGGGAGAAGAGGAGAATAAATGAGCGAAATCAGCCAGCTGTAAAGGCAGTTCTTTTTTCCAAAGTAGCTAACTTGTCTAGGATCTTATTCATTAAACTAGCAGGCTACAAGAAATACCACACACATCAGCTATAGGCATCTCAGTAGCAGAATCCTTTTTCACAGAGATTTTCAAACAATCCTTCAAATTCTCTTTTCTTCTTCAGTGTTTAAAAGTGATTGTTTTTATGCAAGTCAAGCAGCTCAAACAACATATGTTTATCTCTACAGAAATAATATTTGTGAAAATGTGGAGATTTCAGGAGTCACCAGTGAAGTACGGTTATAAGTGAAACTGAACAAGTGTATTCAGCTTTCAGCCTGTGCATAATGAAGGAACCAAACAGATCAGCCAGACACCTAGAGAGAGGACATAAAAAAAAGGAGAGAGTGAGAGAATTCCTTCCCATTTTTTTTCCTGTCCTACCAATAAATGGAGTTCCAGGAGAAGGAACAAGTTATTTGCATCATGCTCCTGCTTCAACCAGAAGGCAACTAAATCTTTTTCTCAGTGTGTGTTCCAATCCTTCCACAAATTGGACTAGGTTTGCCATTTTCCCATACTGTAGATAACCAACTTCACTTAAATCAGACCAGCATAAAAAGCACTAAGTCTGTGGGAGGAAAGCCAGTTGCTTTGCACTAGTGCCCATGAGGCAATAAAAAGCCTTTTCTGTTTCTCTTAGTTCTGGCAAGGATCATTTACTCCATGTCTTTTCCCATCTGGAAAGATCTCACTTCTCTCTAAGTCTCACTAGCAAATATATTTTGTTCTTTGCTTTTCTCTTCTATTTCTCACCTGCATCATTCAAAGATTTGAATTTGCAGGGCATTCTGCAGCACAGTGGAGATTCCACAGGAAGGATGAACAGTATCCAGCAGACTATTCCCCAAGCATGTGTAGGATCCACTCAACTGCTGTTATGAACCTGAGTTATACTTAAAGCAGTGTATTTACATGCTGTCTCATTCTCAGAGCATACATGTGAAGTCTCAGTCTAAGCCCTAAATTGAATCCCTCAAGATGTAGTAAGAATCAGCTTGAACATGTCATTTGCTGTAACAATTACAAATGAAGTTATCAGTAAATAATAAAAAAAAGCTATTTAATTCTTAAAACGTCTCAGATCTACAGGAGACTTGGTCAGAATTATGACCTTACTAAAACAAAGAGGAAAGAGAAGTGTCTTAAGGCAAATGATATCATCTTGTAATAAATGACGTTTCTGTTTGTTTTTTTCTACAACAAAATACATGATGAAGTCACTGGTAGTTTCTCCCAGTTTTGCACTGATTAACAATCATGAAAGTTAATGATGTTATTCCTCATCCAAAAATATTAATCACTGCACATGAATAACTTCATCCAAGGTAATAGTTCTGTATTTCTAAAGTCACTCTTGCATTCAGGTCTTTATAAGTCATACCCTAAATCAGGAGTAACTAGATCCACAAATTGGAAAAATCAGTAAATAACTTTAGATTTACAGATTCTATTGTAGCAAATAAAGTTTCTCCAAATAAAAATATTCACTGAAGGCTATGATGACTATAGCAAGATAACAGAAGGTAATTTAACAAGGTCTGCCATTTGTTTTCCTGGTCTTCCACACAGCTGATCCTTTTGCTGCCAGTACAGTGGAACTATAGAAAGTCTGATTTAATACAACATTTACAAAATGCACCCAGGAAAGAATCATGTTTTGTTTTGTCATGTAAAGTGTTCTAATAACTAAATAGTATGTACTTTTTCAGTAAATTACATAGGTTTTTTTTATGAGATCAATAGTCAATTGTTCTAATTTTATCAAAAATATGTTAGGAATGATTCAATGACAGAAAAATAATCATACAGAAGTAGAATTATTTAAAAACATGTAAAAATTGTTGAAGAGAAACATACACTTTGAATTTCTAAACTCTAGTGCACTTGAAATTAACATTTTGCCTTATATATGTCTTTCTGCATGGAGCTAGAAGTTGTTGTTCACCCTAAATTATGAAACAAAGGTACTTCTGCTGAAAACACAATGTGACCTTTTTCAGTTTTACTCATAGCCTTTGAAGAGAAATAAAATGTCACTGTATCTCATAAACTTTGCTGGTAACTCTTGAGAATCAGAAAGATATTTCTTTCTCTTGGTGGGAGACAGAGGTCTAAGCAACCTACAGTAGGCCATAATACCAAAAAAATCCCCAACCTCTTTGTTTTACTTATATAATAAATTTGTTTGAATGCTGGGTGATAAAAGGCACTCAAGAACTAGTTTGACTCCCCTTTTCTTCTTTAAAAAAAATAATAATAATAATAATTAGTCTCTCCATTAAGTTCCACAAGTTACAGACTCTTTAGTGTATGTGTTAGGAATAAGTCCTACCCCATATCTGTCTGGGTTATAGCTCCCACATCTCCTACTGGGGATTTGGTTTGCCTCCTGCTTGTTAAAGCCTAGCATGAAGGAGATTGAAGCACAACAGCAGCCATCATCTCAAAGCTGGTTTTAAAAAAGAAACTTAAACAGATTCAAATATATAAAAGCCTGCTACTTTTCATATTTAATTCATATTCAATTTCAATTCTTTCCTGTGTTTTGAATGGAAATTTCTGACATCACTGTAGTCTTAATGTAGATTTTAGCCTGTGCAAAGACTCACACAGAACAAATACCAAACACCAGCACATACCATCAAGTGACTCTTCATGGATTTTATTTCTTCACTAGTTCAATGAGAAAAGCAGAACCATGAGCTCAAAGTATGCTCCTTAAAGGCTGGAACTGTTGAAATTAATTCATTTCTCTCTCTTTGTTTCCCCCAGAAAATTTTTATTCAACTATCTTAACTAATTATGAGAAATTGTGATAAAACTATAGCATTCAATTTCCTTGCATCCTGGTTCAGTTTTTAAAAGCTGGAACTTTCCTATTTCCAGGTTGGATGCTTGTTTTCCACCAGTGGAGTGTATTTTGTTGTTTTTTCAATTATTTTTTTTTTTACCTTTAGGAGAATTTCAAGTAGAAAAGGAAGAAAATAGATAAAACAGTTATGTAACTTCACAGCTTCCTCAGCACATACATTCTAGTACATTGACATTGTCAAAGTTATAAAATTGTAGAGGTAAAAGAGACAAAGGAAAAAAGAGAAAGTGTGAAGATTCTGGAATTTTTCTGTCTATTTAATTTTGTAAGGAACTTAAAAAAAAAAAAGGCAAAAGGAATTAAAAATTACCTGTAAAGCCTTCTCTTTTTTCCCCTAACAAGGAGTTTCAGTGAGGAAGACACAAACAAGCTGTTTAGAAAATGTGACCAGCTCTGAACAGAAGGTTTAAATCACCTCTCTGGAGTATACTGAGAAAATATTTCTTTGCACCACATGTGAACTGAACAGATACAGTCTTCCTAGGTGATGTTTTGCATTTTAGTTTCCAGATAGAGAGTGCCTAAAGAGGTAAGTTAGTTCTTCCAGCTTTTGCTCTTAAGTGATCTCATTATTCCTCTGCTGACCTATGATACCATACAAAAAATCTGGAAAACACCAGTCTTGCCCTAAGAGAGCTCATGTGCCTACATGGCACAGCACACCTCATATGGAAATGGTTGCATGTGAAGCTTTATAGATGGTTGTATGTGTTACACACTATGTCTGGTTACAAGCCTCTTGTTCAGCTTGGCAGCACACTGCATCCCCACATGTAGAAACAGTATGTTCTCCCTATGGTTTTTCTGTGAAGTTCCTACTACTGCACATAGAATCTGGCATGTGAAAAGTATTGCAAGTATGGCGAGCTCATACCTGCAATCTGATTCCCTTCACCTAGCTTTGTGTAAGCTCCATTGGCTCATGTTTAACATGATAAATGTGACATGTTGAACACTTCTGAAAGGTTTGCAGGACTGAGGACACAACAGCTTGAGTACTGAACCTTCTCCTCTCAGCCTCTCTTGTATGGGGGAGCATATTGAAAGTGAAGTTTCTGCCAGTCCTTTCTTTCTGATTTTTTTATAGCTTTGTATTAAATGGTAAAGGCAGTTCTACTATTGTAAAAACATGTATCATGCTAGTTTAGATTACTAGTATGTTGTGGTTTAAGCCCAACTGGCAACTCGGAACCACACAACCGTTAGCTCACTCCCCACCTTTTTCCTCTCCCTGAAACACTGCTGAACCCAGGACATAATAAAAGTATCTTTTTCCAATACAACTTTTATCTGCTTTGGAAAGTGGACACACCAGCAAATGAATCTTGACAAACACATGATCGGAGCCGTTCTAAATATAATCTCTGCTTGTGGATTTATGAGCTTTTCTAAAAAATAGCAATAAAATAACCAATATAAATCTTAAACTAATGGTTTACCTATATTGCATGATAGCATACAGAATCATAGAATAGTTAGGGTTGGAAAGGACCCCAAGAGCATCTAGTTCCAAACCCTTGCCATGGGCAGGGGCATCTCACACTAAACTGTATAGCTCAAGATCTTTGAACAAACTCTAAATAAACTAGTTTGGTCAGTCTCAGACACAGCCAAAGCACCCTGAACCAGAGCAAATTAGCCCCCAGTTGTGTGGTTTCATTTAGCATGAGCTTAACTATACTTGCAGGTTTAGCCCTAGCTTAACATTTCTTCTTGCCATTTGTACCTGCTTTTTTAAGGATAATAAGTTTTAAGTGTAGGTTTTGCTTTTCTTTAAGATCATGTATACAGCCAAACCAGCAAACAAAAAAGGTTTTAAATGCATCAGACATTTTACCACTACTGAAGGTTACATTGCCAATAACTGACAAGGAAAACCATCATGAAGTTATGTGTGGTCACGTTACTCTTATCTGCTTTAAACTGTTTGCAAGAATGATTTACAAAAATGTTAGGAGCTGTATACATTAACCAAACTATCCCATTATAGCTTTCATATTACTAACTAGTTATCACTAGTGGTAGCAACACAGATAATGAGCAACTCATGATTGAGTATCAGCATGTAACCAGACAATATTCATTCAACCCAATCACTTGTTCTTAAGCCTTTCAGTTCAGAGGCAATATAACAAAATGCATTCATTTGTGTCATTGTGTTCACCCTTTCGTTAAGTGTCTTTGTGAAAATTTTCTACTTTTCATGTTACTGTCAAATATTTAAGTAACAAAAGCTTTTACCACACTACCAATTGTATTTCCTATGATGACAGCTGTTTTTTTCTTATAGAAATGCTTTTATTCTCTATAATTTAGAAAACCCATCCCTAAACATCTGCAATGAAAAGATAATTCAACTAAATTAATAGCAGCTGGAATCTTTATGCATAGCAAAGAATATCTGAGTCTCTTCACGAGAATTTCAACCCCTTTTTTATCTAATTGTTTCTTCTCCTTGCATTTGTCCCTTCAGCATAACAATTAAATGCTGCATTCTCCTAGGCAGTCTGATCAGTGCCTGATCAGTGTTGGTTGCCCTCAGAGCATGAAATCATAGAACCATTTAGGTCGGAAAAGATGTCTAAGATCATCAAGTCCAACAGTAAACCTAGCACTGCCAAGTCCACCAAAGTGCTGGTTTCCCTTTTTCACTGATGATTTCATTGGGACACAGTGTGGATCAATTGTCTTCAGCAATACCTTTTTAAACACCAGTGCCAATCACTACCAGAGGATCAGAAATTGTCATCCTCTAGCCCACCTTCCTCCCTGCTGGCTTTTTTGGGTTTTTTTTCTGAACAGCAACTGGTCCATTGGGATCAAATCATCCCTGTTTTTAATGGAGTAGCTGAATTACAGAAATATCCCTGTTATATTAGGAATGCACCCTACCACCTTAATACATCCTGCCTTCAATTCTTAAGCACATTCCTGGCTTCAATTTTATTGTCACAGAATCACAGAATCACTAGGTTGGAAGGGACCTCCAAGATCATCAAGTC
>JBAFWW010053534.1:0-34296 GCA_036873685.1 Agapornis canus | reverse complement strand
TCACTACAGTCCCTAATGAAGAGCCCCTCCCCAGCATCCTTACAGGTCCCCTTCAAATACTGGGTATTTCTGTCCTCCTCTGTCCATGCTTTATCCCCTTTCACCTATGGGTATGTGCATGTCAAGTGGGTATGGTTATTGCTGGTAGCTGACTCTTGTTAGGAAATCCAAGTCTTGGCTTAAAAAGAATGAAAGGGATGGGATCTGGTTTTATGAGAAGGTGCCAAAACCAGCATGTAACACTGATGAGGCATTATTTCCTAATAACTATCCTTTTTCCATCTAGTATGCTCAGATGGTGCTATGATAGAAAGACAAAAATAAGGAACAATGAGTGATACTACAGTGTTTATCAAGTCTTTTAGGAGGCCCGTCTCAGCATTGGTGGTGTTGGGTTAGGGCAGGGGAAAAGAATCACGCTGAGGAGGATCAGAAGCATATCGTGTCCTCACATGGACAGAGGTAGTGACAGCATTGTCCCAGATAATGATCTGGTACTTAGCTGGAGCCTTAGTTTAGTGGAATCTGCACTGTGGCTGTTTTCTTGGCATAGCATGCTCACTCCATCTACTGGTCATTTGTCACAATCACAACACTGGATGGTCATCATCCATTCCAGTAAATGAGTAACATTTAGATAACATCCAATATAAACTTTACCAAATACAGCATAAAAATCGTTCTCAGGTAACCAGAAAGAAAGCCTTTTAAGACATTTAATTTATGAAGAGTCTTTGAAAACAAATGCCAATGAATAAGGAGAGATTAACATCTTTTGTTAAACTGCTATAGACAAGCTTCCGTGCCTCCAAGTCCTTCCTCAGACTAATTCTCTCTTACCTCAGTAAACATTTGAAAATATGACTCTGCAAGTACATCTCCCTGGTATTTTGACAGCAATTCAAAAGTGGTTTTGTAATTGTCATCAATTGTTCCAAATTATGGCAGGATTTAGAAAGAATATCCTTATTCATCAGTTCAGCATTAGCACAGTGAAGAAATAAATGGCTTGCCAGAAGAGGTGTAATTAACTGTCTGTTACTACTATGCCCCCGCCTCAATATATGCATGCAGCTGGTACTTGTTCCTGTGGTCTCCTGACAGCAATTTTGCAGTAGTCTCTTTCCCCACCTCCTCTCATCTGTGCAGTGTGTACATTAGTGAATAGCCCATAAACAACCTGGACATACAGAAATGCTGCCTGAACTGGGTTTTGCTTGCATAGGGTATGAGGAAGATGCAAAGCCTGGGCCGCTGCAGGTGACTGTTTCCTATGTGTATTCTGTACAGTTTAATTAATGTGAAGCCTGCAGTGTGCTTCACAGAGCACTGGCAGTGCCAGCTCTGGAAGTTTTAGTTAGGGAATAGCACAACTGCATAAATCAGGGTGTCTGTTAATCTTGCAAAATTCCTCTTGCACTTATGATCCAAATATTCTTCCTGGGTCTTGAAAGTTACTGATGTATCTTTATTGCATGTTTATAAAATGTATCTAAAATTTGAACTGCAAAACAGTGAGAGCAAAAGAAATACTGTGCATACATACGAAACAAATATGAATGTTTTGTGATGGGGAGGTAAACATAAGGTGATCCATCAGCCACTTTCTGAAAATAAAATATTTAAATAGTATTTAATATTTAAAAAATATTTAAAAGAAATGGTCCTCTCATATCACGTCATCATTTTGTTCCTTAGATTATGCAAAATGTATGGATTACCAGTTGTATTCTTACTGCTAATTAATGCATCATTTCTCAGTCATATATCCCATTCTATCTATATATCCCAGATACTTACCCCATTCCTCACTTTGGACAACTCTATCTGAAAATACGGTAACACTTAACAGAATGGACCATTTATTCTTCCTGCTTGCCTTTGTTTCTATTTATTTAAAATGTCCAGAGAAACAAGACACAAGGTTTGAATAGAGTATTAAAAGGGTGTGAGATAAGGATTTTAAACATTTTAAATGTTTTAAACCTGGTTTAATAGTTTATGGCATTTATACAGAATGAGTAGTTAGTTTGCCTTGCACTGCTCTATCAATGTTTTCTTACACAACGGAGAGTTGCTGTTAAACTGATGGTGAAGCTTCTTAAGTTTCACATCTGAGGCATTGCAGCTTGTCTAAGATATTGCAGGATCTGTTAACAGCTGAATGAATTGAACCAGTATGGTTTATACCCTTTTTCCATTTTTCTTTTCTTACTCCAGTATACACAGTAAATAGAGTGCAAGCTTTTGCCTACAAGAAGACTGACATCCATCATGCTTTATTTAATAATAATGTAGCTGTCACTGTGTTCATGAGTACAGGAGGCTGAACAATCCTGGCTGAATAGAATCCTGCTTAGTGGTACTGCTCAGCTTAAATTTGCCAGCCCACTGGCTGGAGAAAAAGCCTTAATGCTCCCTTGAGTGAGACAGGAGCCATGTAAATGTGTGCTTTAAGTATAGTGTATTTCTTTACACCTGCACTGTCTGCAGCTTAACAAGACCAGTGAGGCTAGAGAGCTACTTGGGCTCTGTGTCTATCTCATTAAAGGAGTTATAATGCTCATAAAAAGAAAGCCTACTCCCTTCCCTGCAAGAGGATCACATCCTTGAAGGAAGAGACCACTTCTTATGTCTGAGGGTGTTAGAAAAAAGAATTTCACTGATGGCTTTAAAAGTGCTTTGATAGCACACAATGAAAGGTCCTCTAGATAGATAGGCAAGCCATTTTCTTTTCCTTTACACCGTGGGAGCAAGAGGTCACATTTCCATTTGCTCTGAAAGCTTTTATTTCAGCCTGCTGTACTGTCTCTATTCTCTTTTATACCCTGAAAAATATATACACAGGGTTTCTTTTGGCACATTCTGGTTTCCAATTGCTGCATAACAAACTTCAACAGCAAGGAACAAACTCTTATTCTGACAGCAAGTTGAACTGAGAAGCTTTCTATGAAAGAGAAGACATGTGTAGCACAGTGTATCTTGCCAGCTATATGATTAAAGCTGACAAGCTGCAAACCAATATATTATCCGTGACTGAAGTTCAAGTCAAAGTCAATTTTGTTAAGGGTTCTCGTGCCTCTATCCATAAAAGTCCATCAGAAATACTTCATGAACCACAATGGGTAAAACTCAGCCACTAATGATAGCGTGGTAGAAGATAAATCTCACTGCAGGAGAAAGATTTAAGTTTTTTTGGGGGTTGTTTTGGGTTTTTTTCTCTGAAGGTTGAGATGGGTCTTATAAACAAAACTGTGTTTTTGCTTCTATGTATTTAGTAAATATTTGATTAAAATATATATATTTAAATTATTAAGATATATCTTTTATATATAAAAACTATACATTTTTGTATCAGATAATTTGAACTTGAGTAAGAAGGACTTCATTTTTTTTATAGCATTGTTATTTGTGAAGAGGAATTTAAAGGAAACTGCTAGCACCATACAGAAAGGATTCTGGTCAGCCACAGACAAAAGTTCCAGCTTCAATATATTCCACCTCAGCCATCTCCCCATGTACTGTGTTTTTGAATTAAATTACAAATCCACTAGGGACACAAACCACATCTTATCATATCTGTATTTAGCTCTAAGCAAACTACCAGATCTCAGCAAGCAGGAATTCTTGGCATAAATTCTAACTACTGACAGTAACTGCAGAAACAGCCATGACTGGATGCTCTAGCACACCTTTCTTTTCCTCCCAGACCAGATTTTCCTCAGTAAACAAAAGGTGAATCCCAGCACTGCTAAGCTCTGCTCAGTTCCACAGATTCAAACTAGACATCTTCTTTATGAGCTGTACAAGCTTAGTAATCTGAAGTAATTTACCAACAATTTCTATCTACCATACAGCTGTCTAGTCTGTCGGGGAGGGCCCTGTTGCAGCACAGATACTGTCACAGAGGAGGAAACATTATTCAAAATTCTCCATTCTGGATTGAGATTTTCCTTTCTGCCTGTGCATTATGCATGTTGCAACAGCACAATTTTCAGTAGCAGTGTCTGAAGGGACTGTGCTGGGTGAACTTGTGCCTAGCTCTTTACTGGTACCTGCAGCCAGCAGTTGAAACAGTGGCTTGACTTGCCTTCTTCCTCTTCAGCTCCCTATGGCACTGTAAAACACAGAGAAAATCAATGGCTCTGGAGAGCAGAATGCCCTTTTTGAACCTGCAGAGGCAAAGGGAACTCTGCTCAACACAGCCTATAAGAAGAATCAGAATATGTGCATTTCAGAGTCATAGAGTGCTTTGGGTTGGAAAGGACCTTAAAACTCATTCAGTTCCAACCCCCTGCCATGGGCAGGACACCTTCCACGGGCAGGACACCTTCCACGAGAGCAGCTTGCTCCAAGCCCTGTCCAACCTGGCCTTGAACATGGCCAGAGATGGGGCAGCCACAGCTTCTCTGGGCATCCTCTGCCAGAGCCTCACCACCCAAAAAAAACAAACAAACCCAAACCAAAACTCAACCAAACCAACATTTAAAAACATGTAAGTATTGCTTAGTACTTTTCACAAGTATCCTCTGGAGTCCTTTTGAGTGTCAGCACTCATTATGTTATATTAAATGCTAATAACTGCTCTGTTATTTAAAGTTTAATAACTTTGCTTTCTTTTGGCAGATTTGCAGCCTGATGCGAGGTGGAATAGCTGAGAGGGGAGGGGTAAGAGTAGGTCATCGTATTATTGAGATCAATGGACAAAGTGTTGTTGCTACTGCTCATGAGAAGATAGTACAAGCACTGTCTAATTCAGTGGGAGAGGTAAGAAAACAATCAAATACATCATCAAGGAATTAACTGTTGAAAGCAATACATGTTTCACTCGAAAAGTGTCTAACATAGTATCACCCCCCCCCCCCCCCCCCCAGTAAACTGGACTTGAACACTAATAAACAGTCAACATTCTTTGCACAATTAGATGCATACTCACTACAATTTTTCCACTCATTTTCAAGAGTTTCTGGCATGATTTTGACCCTTCAATCAGCTCTGAATTAAACCAATTAAAGTTGAAGAAATCACTCAGCAGTGTTAGCTATTTCATGTTAGCTATGACAACATCTCTTGGCTTATCATTATAACATGTCACAGAAATAAATCAATATTCAAAGGGCTGAGAGATTCAAGATTCAAATTTATATATTGCTTAATCATTTAATTTCCACTGAATGTCTCCAACTTACCTTGGGAATAAGATATTGCTCTCCAGTGTTTTTAGAGAAATCAGCAATGAGTAAACAAGATCCTGTAGTTTATATAAATCCCTACTGAAAGGCTGTAACCAGAGTAAGGTATAAAAATAGAAAGCAAAGACAGCAAATCAGCTTGTTAGAACCAGAAAACTTTGAACTAGAAATGTTGGTAACATTTACAGCTATAGAAACCAGGACAATAAATGTACTTATACCCCAGGGAAAGTAAGACTGGTCCTTATGGATTATTTTAAACTAGTAACAATTCTGTTAACGTTTGTGTAACTCAATTGACAGATTCACATGAAGACTATGCCAGCTGCCATGTTCAGGCTTCTAACTGGGCAAGAGACACCACTATACATCTAGCATGGGACTCTTGAGGCAAAGTAACTAAATGATTCCATCGAAGCTGAAGAGAATTTTGTATTTTGTATGAATGAAAAGCTTTGAAGCTGACCTGAGGACTCCGAAACAAAGACCAGACAGGTGTCTCTGCCTTTTCTCTCCTTCCTTTTTATTTCTTTGCCAAAAAGTGATGAGAAGGATGGCCAGGACAGTAATCACTGACAGAAACCTTTGTAAAGCATTTAAGTATTTTGCAACATCTTCTAAACATTTTTCTCATAAAAAACCGTATTTATTTGTAACCTTTATGTGGAGTGATGTATGTATGTATGTCTGTCTTGTTTGATAACACGGTGAATGTGACTACTTGATGAATGAGACCGCAGGAAACGGTAAAGAGAAGCAATTAGAGAGAGTGATGGCTGCCTCAAGTAACTAAAAATCCCAGTGCCAGAAAGTCATGGCTTTGCAGAATTTTAAAGCTGGTGCCGAATGGATGGTATTTCAGTGGGGAGGAATGTCTGCAGTTAAAACTTTTAGACTCTAATGTAAAGAAAACCACTGTAGTACTTGGTATTGTTATGACAAGTGTAACCTGTTTGGCAAGGTGTGAACATAAACATGTAACAAGTGTTTCATATGCTAAATAAAGAATAATTGCCACAAGATTAAAATCAAAATATTTATTTAGATACATATTTATTTTTAATGCTTGTGATTTTTATGGTTTAACAGTTATTTCATCGATAACTTATTGCACAGGTTGTGTAATGTATGTGCTGGGCTGGGCTTTTTTTTCTTAAGTTTTGCATATTACCTTCTTGATTCTATTAACTCAAAATGGGAAAGCCATGCTTACCTGTTTCTGTCTTTTATACAGCATTCGTATTCCTAAGGCAATGTGTTCTGAATGTAAATTGTTTTGACAAATAACCTAGCACCATCAGCAGTATTAGAATGCGTATAGATAAAAAAAACCCAACTAGTAGTAAAGTTGTATTCCTTCTCACATAAATGTTAAGTGGTGTAACTTTCATCTAGGTTTTTTTTTCTTGGCCAAGGCCTTGAAGAAAATACACTGTGACTTAAGAAGCCTTACCATGCAGTAACTAAAGAACTTTAGATGACTGTACTTCAAGGAGTAGTGTGTTGCATGCAACTGACCTTAGGAAAGAATTAACCTACTATCACTAATAAATCTGAAACAATAAAGGAAGCTTGCTTATTTTGTTTGTTGTGTAAGTTTACGTAATGAAAAAATCCAAGGTCAAGACCATTTAATTCTTCATCTAAGTGCAGTTGCAAAGGTCATTTTTTAAAAAAAGGAATTAATCTTTCCAATTACGAATTTGTGTGTCATTAGTATCTTGAGTAGATGCTTTCAATTAGCATACCTTGTTGCCACTGGATGTCACTGTAACTTCAGATCAATACAGAAGCATGCTATAATTAAAATACATTAAAATGGATGATTCTGTAAAACTTAAACTATCCATCTTCAGCTACATTCCTTTGTGACCTTTTCACAGGATGTCTGCCCAGCTCAGGGTGACATAAATGAAACCAGTGTATGATTTAACCTCAAATGGAAACTAACGCTACTGACAAGCATTGCTGCAAAAACAATAAACCCTTGAAACGTCAACCTGTGGTAGGTTCTTTAAGAGAACCTTTTATTTAAGGCCTTTCCAATTTCCTCTGAGAGCCAGGATGAAGCTTGCACTGGAAGACATTTTTGGCAGACCTGTGTTTGTGCTGGTAATCAAATTAGCATCAATGATAATTACTTTTTGGTTATTTTTTTTAAGATAATGTTAAATAAATCATAAAGGCAGCAGAACCACAAGGACATGTTTTAGTAACACAGCTGTCGAGACTGCTAATTGGAGATTGGAGTCAGTTCTGTTTGAACTAGTGTTCAAGGCTCATCTCACCTTCTTGTCAGCATTTGTAAGAAGTATGTGAAATAGGCATTTTTGGAAATGCAGAAGTTCAGATACTTCTTCCCTAATGCATCTTTTGGTCACAGTCTGCATGAGCAATCAAAACAGAGTAAAATAAACCACACTGCAGCCAACACTGCAATTTAAAATGGCAAGCGGGGGAAGGGGGGGGGGCAGGGAGAAGAAGGGAGTGTCAGGAGGGGGAATTTATTAGAACAGACCACTTAGCCTGGCATGAAAGACACTGGGAAAATGGGTAATAAGCAGCACTGTCTGTGCGTGTGCATCACCTTTATGTTTCTATCCAAATCAGCTGTTGAGAAAGCAAAGTCCGGAAACACTTTTTATTAAAACACTGATCATAGTTAAAACACTTTGAGGTACATTAAATAAATACAACTTTTAAGTTGTACAGCCCGTCTCTGGCACTTTCACAATGATTTTCAAGAAACGCTAGGCAGCATTAGTAGCATTTCTGTAAGTACAGTGAAATAACCACATCTCTGGTTGGGAAAATTCTGTTGAGATCTAACTACCAAATCAGTTAAAATTTGAAAAAACTAGAGCCAAAATTTACATTCAGAAAATCAGGCGTTTTCCTCCTGCTGTGTGAAAAAAAGTGGGATTCCAAAAGAAGACACTTTTTCCTTTTTAAGTCATCCACTACTTGTATTTCTCTCAGTCCTGGTTTCTTCCATAATTCTCTTTTGCTGGAATCACATACCTGTGAATACTGTCAAAGAATGGTCTCCCGGCAAACTCCAATTAAACTGTGAGGCCTGTCCCGCTGCAAATGGTGAGCGATATGGGACCTACGTGAGAATGCAACTGGGGAGCTCAGAGCACCACAGCTCTGAAGATGAATTTCTTCTTGAAGTCTGTTTCTAGAGGTATTCACATTCTGCTGGGAACTTGCGATTACCTGTTTAAAAGGACAGGAATTGAGAAGCTAAAAATGGGGAAACAGGGTAAGAAATGTTTCCATTTAGAAGGTTCAGTCCCTGAAGTTCACTTGAGCTATCTAATAATGGAACATCCACAGAGCAGTTCATGCAGCCACTGGGAGAGCCACTCACTCTATGAGATAGAACTGTTCCTCACAGTCTGTTAGGGCTGAGTACTGGCTACCAGAAGCACAGTCAGGCTTGAATGGCATCAGTCGTCATAGCTGTGCCTGAGTACTGAATCAACAATGGTACAAACAAGTACTTTCTTCTCTCTACACAAAAAGGAAACCTGTGGAAAAGGTGGCAACTCTGCTTTCTAACTGACAAATACAAGTTTGGTGCAAAGTAAATTCATCTCTTTCTCTGAAGAGATGCTGGCTTTGCCAAGGGTGGAAGGTGACTAAAACCTTGCAAGCTTGGTAAACAAACATTTTGGTGTTCACAGAACTGTCAACCTACTTCACAAATTTGGATTATACAAGTATTTTACCAAAAATTCTGTGGCTTCTTAAGTAGATGGCTGGGATGCCCTGGACTTTCACTAGTTAATAATGGGTTTTGTATCAACACCATCCCCCCAAAAAAAAAAACAAACCAAACCTACTCAAATAATTTATTTAGTGCAACAGAATGGTATGGACCTAAGAAATCCATACAGGATAAAACCCAGGCCATTGGTTTCTGGTTTTATGGCCTATACCCGGGCCATTGGCTTCTGGTTTTATGGCCTGTATAAACACATTTTTTTACATTGTTTTGTTTTGTGAGAAAGTGGGGTTTTTTTTCATTTGAAGAAAGCAGTTTTCAGCTTTCTAACCTTGTTGGTTTAATGACCTACATGTTTTGTTAAGCAATAAAACTGTTAAAATTTAATTCCATATTAACACTATTAAGTATGTCATGATAGTGCTGCTCTTCTACCTATATGACTACAGAGGTTACAGATACGGTGGTACTTCTTTGTTCTACGTCACAGGTAGCAAAACCCCATCTTTCAGCAAGCTTTACTGAATGCTGTATGGTTCCTGCTACAGATCAAACTATCTCACATGCTGTTTAATTGTTATTACATCCTATTTTAGTACTTGGCCAGTTTCGTTCATTTGGGGATCAGCAGCCTAATACTGTAGATAGGATGCTACCTCAGAAGAGGTGGAACTGCCCCCAAGCACTTACTCTTAATTGTCTGTACAGCTCTGAAAACCCTACAGGTACACTGAACATGGTTAGTGCTAAGAGCATTCTGCTTTTCAAATCTGCCAACAGAAAAAGGAACATCATTTCTATAGCTATCTTTCTGGTAGCGAGACTAGCAGAAGGTGATTCATCAAAACCTGAAAAAAGATGTATGACTAAACATGCATTAGATAATACAAGTTCCCGCACAAAGACTAATTCCCTTGTTTTACAGGGTTTCTCCCAGGCTTTGTGTCTGCTTTATTCTCATTTGAGGTGACAAGATGCATTATTCCTCCATTTGGAACAGCAAAATTTCTCCATTTTTTCTTAAGGCTAGCAAGAGTCATTACCATGCTTCTAGCCAGGAGTAAAGTAACTGCACTGTTCTGTATCTCTACCCATTCTTTTCAGCTAATAGTTTATGCTGTGCAAATACATTTGCCTGAAAAAATAACAGAGCCAAGTCAGTTCTGTATATCTCTCTGTGTATATTCACCAATTCAGGTATGGAACAACCACAGGTGCAGAAAGATGTTGGCAGTAAGAGGGAATGATTATCAATGTGTAAATCAGTTCCCTACAGATCTCCTAGGATATTGCTGGATTCAGCTGAAGAATTTAAAATGCATTTATGAGCACTTCAGCGTGAAATGCACTGCTGCCCAATAAAGGTAAACAATTCCTTATGGTAAGAGAAGTAACTTTTTAAAGTTACTTTTAAAACTGTAAAAACATTTAAATACAGTATTTGGCTATCACAGTTGAACAAATCTTTAATCATACATGGCCTACCTGGTCTATAATATTGGCACTGAAGATGGCTTCTTCCATGTGTCTTTCATCAGATTTTATCACTGATCGTATGCTATTCACTACATGACGTACTTCTGGAGGGAGATTACAGTTTGAATGTTCCAAAAATTTTGCCACTAAAATTTTTGTGTCCTTGTACGTCTTAAGGTCCACTAAAGAGTATGGTCGCTCTTTTGAAACTCTGTGCAAAGCCCTTGGCTTCAGGTGCAGATCAAGCTTCCTTGCATCCCTTTGTTTTCCAGTTGGTAGGAAACTGCTCAAAGAATGCTGACAAGTAGAGGCAGCCATATGAGAACCAGAAACAGGAACTAAAAAAGGGGGGGAAGAATATCTTTAAAATAATAGTTAAAAAAAAAAAAAGAAAAAAAAAAGGCAAAACACTGTCACCGAAGTTTTTGCTTTGTCAGAATATGTCTGTTTTGTCTGGAGAATAACACAATCTATACAACACTGCAAAAGGTGTCTTTTAGCCAGGGGTCGAGAGTAATGCTTTCCCATGGGCAAGAAGGACTGCATTTAGGATGAGTGGCTGGGTAATTACAGTACTTCATAAACCACAGCCGTTTATTGTTACCTCTGCTTTCAGGGACATCAGCTGACATTAATGGTAAGGGAAATGGCCAGCTACCCACTGTTAACATCTATAACTTGTAATGTTTTAGCACACAAATCCCACCCCCTCGTTGCTCCCCAACTTTAAAGGTAACTTTCTATTTATTTCTAGGCCTCAAAAATTGTAAGCAGCAAATAATATAAGAGAGATTAGTAGAAAATACATAAAGAGTAAAAATCCTAAACTAAAGCAGAGGACTTCATTTGCAGCCTTTATTTTCACTCAAAGGCTGGTTCCATTGCCACTGTACATCATGTACAACACATGCTGTTAGTACGTGATTTTTCTGCTCCAGATTTTCCAAAGCTTCTTTATCAGAAGCTTTTAATTATTTTTAAAATAAAAGAAGGAAACCATATAATCCTGCTGTATAAAACTGATCCTCACCTGTTTCTAATGTAGCTGGAGATAATCCTGTGTCTTGACACTGGCTACATATAGGAGTCCAGGCACAATTATCACCTTTAACCAGAGAAAGAAAAGAGAGACAGCAAAAGAGAGAGCAAATAATCAGGCCCTGCTACCCTCTGCCCAAAGCAAAAAACCCTAATGCCAATACTGGAATCTTTCAGTATCTCCTTTACAGAATGAAACTACTCTGAAGAAATACTACTTTCAAGATGTCCATTCATAAAGAGATGTTAGTATAAACAGGAAAGTCCTGTAAGCTGTTAAATGAATACAAAGATATTGTTTCTGCTTGATGATTTCCCCTCTTCTCACACAGCAATCCGATCCTCAGTACTTCAGGCTTCTGAAGTCTAAAGCTATGGAAGGCTTTGTGCAAGAGGCAGACTTCAGACTTTCCTGTATTTCTTTGGCAGTTTATATTAGAAAATGGGAGAAGCAAGAAGAATGAATCTCTTCACACAACCAGCATTTTATTCAGTAGTTCTACCTCCTTTCTTTTATAGATACTCATTCCTAGCAGGACAAGTGCTACATACAACAGACTAAATTAATGATCAGGTGACTGCTGTGGTTACCAATGATCCAATCAATAGCAAGTGGTTACAGAGCACCTACAAATAGCTCTGGACACAGGTGCCTTCTGGGATGCCAGCACAAGGCTCACTGACAATGAGATCACTCTAATTACTGCTGCAGTCTCTTGGGTTTCAAGCTTATGACAGTCAAGTCATGATGGCTGTTGACATCTGTTTCCAAAACTGTTTTCAAACTGTTTTGAAAGTCTAGGCAGATTAGATGAGATTTTCTTCCATATCTTCAGGGAAAGTTCATAATGAAAACCTGATATAATCCTCTCTGATAGAGCAGATAATTAAATGAAGGTAAAGAAAAGTAAGGTGCCACAAACATAGAAAATCTGTAAGAAATTAAGGGAGACAGATTCTATTCTGTCTTTAATTTGCTTTACTATGCTGAAGTATTGCAACACATGAATCTATGAGGAGACATTTCAGAGATTGTATTCCCACCCATTTATTATATTGCTTAATGTATTGCTGGCATAGTCTACTACCAGACATTATCTCAAATTATCTGGAACACATGACACTACAGTAATTGCTTAGGCACTTAACTGATATAGCCAAACAGCCTATCACATTTGATTGCAAATTAAGTTTATTGTCATAAGCATCAGTGCTAGAAGTTCATTTTGTCCTCCTTTGCCAAGATAAATGTTACAGGGAAAAGACAGGAAAACATGCAAACCTACAGCATGTCTCTCACCTGAGTTATCAGTGTTAATGACACATAGTTACAGCTCTATCTTTCTATTCATCATAGACTGGTCAGTCTATGTGACCAGCTGCTCTTCTCCAAGACCACTTTAAAAACTAAGTGTATCTCTTACATGTTACTAAAAAGAAAAAGAAACCAAACCAAATCCAAAAACCCTAACCCCACAAAAATGCCAACCAACCAGAAGAACACCAACAAACTCTAAAGGCTTTTTCTTCTCTGTTGATGGAGCTCAAGTCGGTTCCCTTTATCTCTGCCTATTGCTCAACCCTGTGGATCTACTTTAAAATTCTGCAGTGAACACCAAAGCCAGTTTTGAGAAACCCAGATCAAATGCCTTTTTTAAAGTTACAAGGCCTGTAAAAACCTTCAGCTGTGTGCCACAGCTTCAGGGTTGCTACGTGTTATCAGAATTGTGCTGCTCCTTGCCTATGTATGACTTCCAAATAAAAAGCAACAAAAAGTAGAGGAAGGGGAAGTGATGTGAAGTTCTGAAAACCTTCACCAAGTAAAATTTTACAAGCTGCAGTTAACAAACATGCAAATGAAAACAACACGTGCCTCTAGACTCAACTACTTCTGCTAAGGATTTCATTTTAGAGTCTTCTGTGAGGAGCAAAAGAATGGCAAACTAGGTAAGCACAAACACATTCCCTCCAAGTTATTCCTTCTCTTGCTCCCCTTCTGCTTTGTGTAAATCAGTAACTCTAGAACCATCCCTACTCCTTTATTAAAATCTTTGCTAAGACCAGTTACATCTTGGTAATGTTCAAACTGTATCCCTCAAACCATGCAGGGCTAAGAACTTGGAAATTAACCAAAATAATTCCCATAATGCCACTTCTGAAGAAAAGATGATGGATGTATTCAGGACAGGCTAAAAATGAAGCAGAGCATCTGTTCTGCCAGGTGTCCCAGCAGTCAGCTTAACATGTAGATATGGCTGCCTACAGCAATCTCTCAAACACTACTCAGAGCATACAGAATGCAACACTGAATACTTGCAGATTGGGATCCAGAAGAGAGGGCTGTTCTTATCTTTGGCACAGCAGAAAGGATTCAGAAATTCCTACTTAGTGTCTGTGTGACAGCTTCATAGCACATCTACCCTAGCAGATTCCTAAAATAAATGCAGACTTCTAGATTAAAGATTCGCTTTTCCTGGACAGGATGTGCCAGGGTTCTAGGATAAAAGACATGCCATTATTAAGCTAAGTATGAGATCTCTGAAATGTACAGAAACAGAATAATGATGCAAAAAGTGTAAGAGAACCAACACATCCTCTTCCTAAATGAGAGCAGCATGTTGTCTAGAGCTAGTCACATGCTTCTTCCTCTAATGCCCTTAGAAAGCCCAGTGAATGCATCTGGAACAGCAGAGTCTGTGACATCTTACAACGTCTGTAACCTTTTTTTTTTTAAAGCCACTTTTCCAGGTTACCAATATGAATCTCTCGTAACAGCTTACATCCTTTTGTAACACCTGCACCTTTCAAATGGCTTAGACAGTTCTATGTCCCTCTGATCGAGCCATCCTCCACGACATCAAACTTCTCCACTAACAAGCAGATTTTTACAAAGGTAACATTGTTCAGCTAACAGTATTTCCCTCTTGTCTTCCCTACTTCCCTAAAAGGAGATTCATAGCAAAAGATGCCTGTCCACAACAGCCAAAGGCTTTCATTCTCATTTATCATTTTGTCATGGACTTCATCTTTCATTTCCTTGTAATTAAAAGGTTCTTTGGTACACTCCAACTCGCCACTACGCCACACTCTGCCTGCCTCTGACTTGTGCCAATACCATCTGTGGTACTGTCACCTTCAGGAAACACAACCTGCTGTACTACTAGACTGACAGCTCAGGTAATCATTTCCTAAATGACCCCAGCTCCTATTCAACTTCTTAATTTACTTTCTCAACGTAACAGTAACATAAAATTTTCAAAAGACGCATGGAACTAAAGCCATCACACATAGCCAACCCCACTGGAACACTTCGTGTAATTTCCAGGAGCACCAACTGCTACATAAATCACACACCATTCATTTGTTTCATGCTCCACCAGCCTTGAGGTACTACACCTACCTTCTATACAAGATGAACATGATACAGGGTCACTAGTTGATCGGACTATAGTTGAACTTCGGCAATTTGTAACATGATGCTGCTGGACCCTACTCTCATTGCTGCTCGGGTATGATGAAGTATTTGTGGGTCCAAAACTGGGAGAAGTCTGGGAAGGGACAGGAGGCTGGCTAATGTTTGCACAGCAGATTTGCTTTTGCTTCAAAGGTGGTGTGGCATTGCTCCCTTGAGCAGAATTCTGCAGTTCTGAGAGGCTGAAATTCTCTGAGGAACAGTCCAAGGATCTGACACAGGCACAGTTCTTTTCCAGTCCTTGAGACCTGTCAGTAGAGGCTTGGCTGTGGGAACTATCATCCTCGTCAGGAAAACCCTCTGAGTGAGTTCTGTGGAACCTGCAGTGGGTGCTGCAGCTCTGGTCCGTAAGCCCTTTGGGGGCTGTAGAGCAGGGAGAAAGATCTGCAGAACAGAGGGACCCCTGAACTTCCAGTGAACAAAGATCTTCAGAAGAGCAGCTACGGTCTGGGATACCAACAGTCTCAGAGGCCATAAAAGAGGTACTCTCGACAGAAACTGCAAAACAAGCAGAGAAAAATAAAGACTTCTTGCCCTTCTTCTTTCCTACCCCCTCCTCTTTCCCCACTTAAAATTTAGACTTCCATATGTGGATGTGAAATCCACATCTATATGATTTTAAGGAACTAGCTTCTGTAGAGACACAGCAGCAACTGCTAACTGCAGCACTTAGAAACTATTCACCTTCACTGTCACACTCCATTGCAGTTGTCAAACAACAAGGCTTTTTTAAAATATGTATTACTGCTTAGCAGGAGTTAAAGGTGGCCATTGGTGGCTCTGGAAACTAAAATCCTACTTCACACAACAGATTCCCTGTGTGTGTAGGAAGAGAGGCATCTCACTAATCTGTTAGGCTATCAGTTTCATTTTGGATGCTAGGTGAGAGAGGACCGTTTCTGTTTCCTGGACGAATCTGTCACCACCTCTCTGCCCATAAGTGCACTCACTGAGAACACCTCCCAGACTATTCATCAATCCAACATGAATGTGATATGGAAAAATAATTTAATGGAAGTTTTACTAAAATACTTATTTCATACAAACTGCTAACATCTCATGATCCACTGAGGCTGTAATGTTTCAAAAGCCCTCCATAGCAAGGCATGCATGGTTGCTGACCATGAGAAGTAAACTACCAGTTATGTGTGTTACCCTTCAAAGAGAAGCAACAGTTGCCAGATCTATCTCAAAAGGCTTCACAAAGCATGCTCTGTTGAGCAGAACTTTCCGTTTCCAGCCACATCAGTAGATGACTGTGAACAATCTGAAAGCAAATTCTTCTTTACCCATGGGGAAGGGCAGAAAAGAAGGAAAAGTCCACTCAAAACCCCTACTACATCTTCCTCAAGTAGACAAAGACAATGCTATGATCACCTTGTGCACTGAAGTCCACGGTCATGTTCCTCTCACCCAAGCTTGACTCTGATACTTGCTGATCAGTACCAGTGACCTAAATGAAAATTGGTCATTGAAACAGAACATTAATCTGCAATTTACCACAACCAAGTATATACTTCAGAACACATCTGATAATGTGAAATAACTACTACCTAAAGCTGCTATTCTGACTGAATGCAATTTAAAAATACAGTATTTTACACCAGGAACACAGTATTTGTGCCAGGAACAAATGCAGGGCAAAGAAACATGCTTAAAGCAATCCTTATTTTTTCCAGAATCTACAAGCTAAATGCATTGTGAGTTCATAGGCAGCTGGGGCCGCAGGCCCACGTTACAAAGCTTAACAGCTGCAATGTTTAGAACTAATGGTTTTATTACAAACAATCTGTTTTTCAAAGTCTGCATTTTCCATATTACAGTTTTCCTACCACACTTCATCATCCTCAAATAGGATAGAGAAAAGTAGAAACTATAAAACCAAGCACAAGAGCAGTATTGTCCTTAGTTATTTGCTGAGATGTTAACACCTAATGTATTTTTAGGCCACACATCACCATTGCCACCAAAGGTGGCCAATGCAGGATGCTCTCCAGCCCATTGGATTGCTGAAGGGAGATAATACTAGAACTCACCTTTTTTTTGGAAAGGTTGGATTTAAGTGGGTAACTTCCCTTCGCTTTTGAGAATCATATGAACACAGCAGAGAATCAGTCCTACTGGAAAGACTTGATCCATAAACACCTGAAATTTAGGAAATCTTCTTTCCATTGATTTTAGCAGACTTTAGATTTCACCTTATTGCCACTCTCATTAGATTTTTAGCAATTCTTTGGGATGATGATTGTTTAAAAAATGGTTCAAATAAACAGCTAGTAACAATATGTGAGAAAAACAGAAGTCAAAAGCAATGAGACTGATACCATCTTTAGCAGAAAATATCTTATCTGCTTCTGTCTCCAGGGCCACAATTACCTAGTGAAAGCTTATTACGGTTGGTGACACGACCAAGAAATAACCACCAGTCACCTCTGTGAAAAACTTAATGAGTTTTATCTGTAATTGGCTGTCTAAAAAACTGAACATGACGCTATTATTCTGAAGCTATTAAGGAAGAGCTTCCAGTGCACAAGGCAGTGCAGATTAATGCCCATATATACACATATATCTATTCAGAGCTTATTGTGTTAATTAATTTCTTTCTACATCTACCTACCCACAGCTTACTGTGATCAGGGAACTTCTGACACAAATTTGTTTTTTATAAGTGAAGTGTGGGGTCAACAACTACAACTCTAAACAAAGAACAGTACCAGGCATACTTTAACACAGCAATACTTTGATAAGAGGACTTGGAATCAAAAGCAAAATCACCCATGTTTCTAAACAATTTGCTTGGAAATGGGAAATTTCTTAAAGGATCTTTCTTTATGGGAGCAGAATATCACATCTCTGGTTAAAGAAAAAAAAAGTGGTGCCATTCAAGTTGCAGACCATTGCTGGGAACTAACTGTGGAACTGCTGCGAGCTACCTGGAAAAGTAAGAAACATTCTCAAATGTTTTTTATTGCTGGAGAAAATCTTATCAGACTGTGGAAAAAATGCTCTGAGGGTGTTTGTTTCTTATTAAAAATTGAGGAGCTCTTCTTAAATCTATGTGGTTTCATAAATACTTCATCATTGACAGGAAAGTACCTGCTGAATATTTGTGCTGAAACATTTACTAACTACCTACATTCTCCCAGTCATCTGGCAGCTGTAGTGGCATTGTCTGGTAACTATAAAAAAGCCTACTATGAAATGAGTTACATGCAAGGCTGGGTTTGACAAAACTGTACTAATGAAAAAAAATCATCTGTAGCTTTGATCTAGGAAACTTAAAACAACATTATTGCACAGCATATAAAGGAAACTTGTGAAAACAGCTGGTTTAGCAATTCCTGAAAT
This sequence comes from Agapornis canus, assembly GCA_036873685.1. Lineage (NCBI taxonomy): Eukaryota > Metazoa > Chordata > Aves > Psittaciformes > Psittacidae > Agapornis > Agapornis canus. The sequence continues at coordinate 16,040 of JBAFWW010053534.1, read as the reverse complement.
CAAAAAATTGCATCTCTCTCAAAAACCCCACTCTATTTTACAGGCAGAAGAAATACACACATTGTACTTACATGCCTTAGTTCCCTATTACACAAACACTTCTAGATTATAACTGTTCAATCTTCATGACTTTTTTTTTTCCTCCCCTCTGTGTAGTTTGACAAAGGGAACAATTACAGCACGGATGGATTTCTTTTTGACCTGGGACATGTGACACAAGCCACTGAGCAACTATCAGTACATCTTTTTGGAACAGAGCTAGTACAGAGCACACTATGGACCTAAGGTGTACTCCAACATGGGTGGGAGACAAAACTATTTTACCTTGCAGTTAGGTGTTAATACCAATAGTCCTTCAGCTCCCCTAGGGTAAGGATACATGTCTTAGGGAAATTACAGAGAGGAACTGTTCTCAGCACTCTCCATGCAATGAGATCTGTATCAGTCTCTCACATCCTGTGGAATTTAGAGGGATGCACAAGCTCAGCCACCACCCATCACAAACCCCTTCACAGGCTCTACCTCAATCAGAGGTTCCTACAGAGGCTGAAAACCCTGCAGTGACATACCTAAAGACACAGAGCTGCATAAATGAGATAATGTTCTTGGAAGTGACTTGTTACTACATGAATTAATGGACATAGTCTCTCAGCTTAACTTCTGGATGCTTGCTCATATACTGCAGACTACACTTGTATTCTAGTTTTCTCTACCTACAAGTGCTGGAAATTAAAAAGAAAAGAAACCCAAACAATCAAAAACAAACCTCACTACCAAACCAACATGACAAAGAGATGGTACAAGTTTACACACACAGAAATTGCTTCTTGAGACCAAATGGAATACTGTGAATACTCCTGCCTCTATAAAATCCCCCACATACAGAAAAGCACCCATTATCTTTTAAGATTTATCTTGTGCTTCTTTGATAACTAGCATCCTCAACAGTGGGAAAACAAGAAACATTAAGATTTAGTCCATGCACAAGAAATCAGGGATATAATTTGATTTTACTTCTACTTTTTTCAGTATTTAGCCGTATTTTGTAAAACATAAGCCGCACAATTATCAATGTGTTAAGCTTTCTGTTTTCTTCCTTTGTTCTTTCTCCATTCAAAAGAATAATTGCTGAATATATTTTCTATGTATTTGGAATCGGTTAACCCTCTTGCTGGGGAGAAGCAGAACCATGGTTTTAATTGTAGGAAGTAACACAGAGTGTTTAGACATTTGTTTTATATAGGAATGGCACATGGTTTCATATGGGTTCCTGCACAGCCTAGGGTAACAAAACCTTATTGACTTGCACATAATTGGACATAAAGCCAGTAAAGACAGTCACTGAGCTATCAATAAGAAACAAGCTTGGACTACCTACAGGCTGGCAAATCTTATAAAGTTAGTGGCACAATTCACCCTGAACCCTGATACGCTGGCTCTTGCCTTTCCTTTACCTTAGTTAACACTTTGCATAGAAACCAGTGTGAAAACCATTTTTCCATAGTCATATAATGGGAATTCCTAATCAGTACAGATGACAACAGCAATTTTTACTTAGATGCAACCACTTCAATTAACGCTGGTATTTGTTGATGATGAAATGTGTGAAATATTGAGTCTAATTTGATATAATTTTATAAAACTCTAAGGGCCTCAATTCACTTAAAAACAAACCAACCCTACTGCCTGATGATCAGTAAGTTTTTTTCAATTATGACATTATTACCTAATGGTTACTAGAAGTACTTCTGTAGTACTTCTAAATCTCTGCAATAATTTCCATTGCAAAGCTTGACAATTTGATGGATTTATCAATCTAGCTATTTCAGTTCATACTGTACTGTAGCTTAATGCCATGCTATATGGGAGCATTTGCAGCACATAAGAATTTAAAACTCTCATTTGTTCTTCTTCTTGTCAGACCTAAAACTGTCTTAGACTTCGGCTCCACTTCTCCACTTACAGACTGACTGGGGCACTGACTGCAAAAAAAAATACATTCAGGATTTTGTTGTCAATAAAAGTAAATGGCTACAAAGTCACTGTGCAGGCTTCAGCAAGCATTGCCAAAATACTACATTTCAGCAACTGTTGTTATCTTGCTCCTACAAGCTTCCGAACCAGCAACCATCAGGCATACATAAACTACTCCTGGTAAGAAACTATATAATTATCAGCATTTAGAAATTAAAAATCAGCAGTAATTTTTACTTGTGATTAGGACAAACACTTCTGGAACCCAGGTGGCCAGAGATGAATAGGCAAGGCACTGACACTGACACCCCAGATGCCAAAAACCAACAGTGAATACATCTACTCAGTAAAACTGGTGCTTTTCTTGCAAGAGCATGACTTTGCTATTGTATCTTGTCTTGTTAAAGTGTATTTTTGTTACACGCTGGTGTTCTTGTGCTGCTGGATGTCGATGACGCTCATGCAAAGTAAAATTCCCAAGTACAAGAGTGCTCAAGGTGATTTTTTGCTTAAGCACAGTCACTTTGCTAAGCCTTACTTCATACTACAGATAAATTCCTATCACAGATATGACCCTTCAGTTCACACTCCCCCCTCCCCCCCCCCAACAAGGTATAATTCATATCACTTTTCACCAATTTTTTTCTTTTAATCACTGAAAGAGCTTGGCTCCTTCAGGGCTTGCAGGTTCCTTTGAGTTACTGCAAAGGAGGAAGGATGAAACTTGTATAAAAAAGTTTATAGGAAACAGATGGCCTTGGAAACTCCAATTTTGCTGTTCAAAAAAGAATTTCACTCACAAGTTTGTACCAATTAACTGTATTACAGCCAAGTAAATCAAAGGTATTGCAATATTTGGCCTGTTTATTGTGGTGGTCTGTGAAGGGTATGATACAAGGCAAGGACTTGTCAGTCACAGAAGCCGCAATGTTGGGCATATCTTGGAGGTGTTTAATTGCACTTTTGTCAGGGTCTGTGCACCTCAACATTCTTTTTTTCTCAGACACTCGTCTTAATTATCTGAATAACATTACTGAGTATAATAGTAAAAACCATACAATTTCTTTTTTTTTGTTTCCGTTTCCACCAGTGTGAACCAAATCCCTAGCAAGCAATTTTATATTTTAAGGAAATGCAAAGTATTCTTGTCTGTAATTTGGGTGCAATTTGGGAACCTGAACACACACTTCCACAGTGCTCTATTACCAACTGATAAGCATTATCTAGAACGTTTGACTCCTTAACTCTTTATTGATGCCTGTGAAAAATTACAGTTTCCAAAAGCAATTTTAAGTATTTTGCTATTAGTGACAGCTGATTCAATTATCCCAAGTCACGTAAAACTTTGCTCAAATTAGCTTCAGCTGAACATGTGGCCAAGTTGTAATTCTGGTTTCAGTTCAGTTGACACCATAGTAAAAAATAAGATAAAAAAGTGTAATGTAAATACTTGAAGTATCCCGGATCCTTTCTCAAAGTTCAGAATCAAGGTGTTACAAGGTCTCAGGAGTAACTGCTTCTGCCACAGAACAGCAGAAGCTATTGAGAACTGTAAGAGGCAAAAGTATAAGCAATAGATACAGAATTACTAGTTGCTATTTCATAAGAAGAACATGTCCCTATGCTTTTTCATTCAAACCTTCACCATGTACGTTTTCTTATCAGGGAATCTAACACTGAAGCAGGAAACGGTTTCCAGCACTTCGGTGCCTGACAGGAGCCTCCTTATGAAGGGTGTATCTTACAACTACTAAAGCATACATTTTGCACTGAGTTCATGGCATCCTGTCAAGACTAGAGCATACCATTAATAAGAACCTAAACTATTATCAGATGCTCCCAGTACTTTTCCAGAACAGGATCTGAAAGTTGACATAGGTGGGGCACTGCAAATGTGTATTTTTAACTTTGTTAGCCTGAGATTATTCAGAGATTTTTGTTCAGAACTTTCAGGTACATGTCCTATCTATACATAGCATTGAAAACAGGAACTTGTTGTTACATTGGCTCAGATCACATGCAGAGCAAAATCAAATATCCCATGAGCTCTATGCTATATACACACATACCAAATGTACAGAAATCGTTAGCATTACATGTCACCAGACACACAGTTATTTTTTGCTTTATTAAACCTACACCGTTGTACTGAGCTCCAACCAAAAGTAGTATATGAAACTGAGGGAAATCCACTGGCATCAGCAGTTGAAATAAAAAATATTTTACAACTGGAGGTGTTTTTAAGAAAATAAACCTGCTTCCTGGTCAGATTTCTTATTCCCCGTAGAAATTTAGAAGTGTAATCTCATTTTAAAATACCATTATCCTTTTCAAGTGAGGAAAACCACTGTGCTTCAGTGGTGCCAATCCATTCTTCTAAGTTTCTGTTACTGACTGTTCAGTATCACATAACTTCATAAACAGATTCAGCTGAAACACTACTATTCACTAAGATTTGCCCAAACATGCACAAGACCATAAGGAGAATACAATTTAAGTAAAATTTGTTAATTAAAGCCTCTTAAAAAGAACGGTGTGAAAAATGTGCTTAAAGAACATAACTATATCCTAATGCTTGTTCTCCCAATGTACAATTAACTCCTACATTACCTCAGACCACACATTTATCTAAAATTGTTTCAGATTATGAAAATTTGAAGACTATGTAAAGAATTTCCTTTGGCTTCCCTTACCTGACTGGCAGGCATCTCTCCAATCACTGCCTCATAAGGGGGGGGCAGCTCAGTTGGATACATCATTCCTGGGCTGTTAATGGTTACTGCATATAAAGCACTGAATGGCGAATGAGGGAAATCCAAATGGAGACCTCTGTTTAAAAACATAAACAAGCAAACTTAATAATTAAGAAATGGCATTGGATTTATTTGGTGAACTACTACCTACATCAGTGACATGGTGATCTCAATTCAAAGCCAATATACCATAAATAATAATACTGAAGAAATTTAACAGATAATCAAAATGAAGCCCTCATTCACAGGGCTTCATTCAAAATCTGTAGCCTTAAAAATTCTATTTGATTTTGGATACCAGCTGTCTCTACCAGCCCATTTTGCAGTCATTCAAGTCCTTCACTACTCCATGTTAATACACATTAACATCAATGATTTCCTTAGAAAGTTAAATCACATATTCAACTTCAGCTGTGTAACATTAACAGCTGTTGACAGGATATCTGATCAAAGCTGCTCTCTGCTTTAAGTTCAGATATTGTTATCTTTGCTAAACTCACTCCCTTCTCTACTACAGTGGTGCCTTAACACAAATATTTCCAGGTAAGTTTCAAAAAATTGTATGTAAAAATCGTATGTAATCTCTCTGGAAAAGAAGCACTAAGTCTAAGTGAAGGATATTACTTGACATGTTCTTTGAAAGAGCTTCATATTCTGCATCTCAGAACTACACAATGACAAACTACAGGGAAAAACAATCACCTCTGTGCCTCTATCACTGGTGTGCAGGTATATTCTGGTGGGTAGTAGGGTGGAGGTGGAATTGGTGGTATGAACTCATCAAAATCCAAGGTTTGATGCAAAATAGTTCCATGTGGAGTCATACAGTCAGGATTGGTAGAATGTGGCCTCTGTGGCAGAAACTGAAAATGAACAGGTCGAGTTCCGTCAGATAATAGAAACTTCAACACTAATAATAAAAGTTTTAATAAAAGGTCAGTATTAGCAACCCTGACCAATATCCAGGATCACTAATATCCATACTGAAATGAAACAAGCACTTCTGGAAGCATAAGAATACTTGAGATAAGCGAGAAGTGTGAGTCAAACTGCCAAAATATAACACAAGGTTTTAACTAAAGATATAGAGAAGCTTGTGCCACTAAGTCAGTCAACTCTCAGGATGCAGAGCATAGCCATTTAAAATTAAATAGCTTGTCAAGAAATATTTCTACCTTATATTATAGCACTAATCAGCTATATTTTAGTAACTGAGTAACTGCTGAACAAAAGATACAACTAAAGTAACTATTCACATGCTTTTGTTTCCAACCTGAGATGCCTTGTGCTTATAGAGAAAAAAATAAAAGCCCCCTCAAAAAAACCCAAATAAACCAAAGTAGAAACGAGCTACTGCATATTCACTAGATTTTGAATAAGACAACTACAAATATCCCACCTATTTTTCCCTTCCAAACAAGAGACCATTTATACCTATTCCTTATTATTATTATTGTAACATAAAATAATCGCCATTCGTAGTTTGGTGATATCAACATTGCACACTTAAATGAGTTATAAAGGCTTTAAACACAGGTATGAAAGAAAGCAATTTACTCCATATAAATATCTCAAAATGAAAAAGAAAATAATTACACTGAATTATAAAAGTAACACTGAGAACTACTGTCAACATTTGTGACAGGAACCTAACCTATCACAGCTTCTAGCATAGCAGTGGTATCAAAAAGTCATTCTTACACTTCAATATCAGAAACATGGCAGATTAAGAAGTTTTCTAGCAAAGGCTTAAACTACTTCAAGATGGACCATTCTGCAGAACACACAGAACCCCACCACCTCAACCTGGCTTTATATACTCCCCATGGATAAAAGAGGATCAAAAACCTAAAAGCACAGAAGAATTATTTCTTCTCTAGGCAAGCTTCTGGTGTCACATCACTTTTCTTGCATCAGTAAATGACTTGGTTTTAGCTTCTGCCCTTTAAAACAAATGTGCTAAGAAAATGTGAGAAGGCACATTTGGTTTTTTACACTTGAAAGAGAGAATATATGTCTTTATATTGTTGTCTCATTACATTACTGTTTGATTAAATCCATGATAAAGATTCAAGAAGCAGTGAAAGGAAAAATGCTAATGCTTAGCAGATTCAGCAGATATAAAGTAAATTACCTTTATTTTCAAAGTGACAGTTTAATATTTTTCACTTTCTCAAATTCAATTTGGTGCAGTTATGCTGAATTTACATTACCATAGAAATCATACTGGTCTTAGGTATTTAAAAAGTTCAGTTACATCTTAATTCTACAAATTGTATTGAAGAATCTTTCAGGAAAAAGCTTGCATTGCATGTCAGTACATGGATATAGTCTGGGAGAAGGTAAAGAAAGTTCTGAAAGAAAATGGTTTCATTTCCAGACAGTAAAAATGATCCAAATTATCAATTCCACGAGGAAATGAGTGTAATCATGAGTTTGCTGGAATCAAGTAGGGTACAAAATGTGAGTTACAGCATACAGAGCTTGTTTCATTCAGCCACATATATGAAGCAACAATCAACACTCCTCAGAAGGCAGCAGTTAAACCCGTAACACTTTTACAGTGAGTGAACTATCAGCGTACATTTTGTGGGGTGTAACAGAAGGAATAGGTTTTACACAGGGTAGAATACACTGAGGGTCAAGAGGGAAAAGACCTGATACTTAGATGCATTTCAGTTCAACAGCAGTATTACTTACATCCCTTTCAAAAGCCTTAACTATGAATACAAATAATGGCAATGAACTCTGTGTGACCAATGCTGAAAATGTGTGGCAGAACAGACATGAAACATGTACATGTTTATAAACAACATGTTTACCTGTGTGATATCATCCTGCTGGAAGGCACAGAAATTAAAGTGAAAAGGCTGTAAGAGGAAGACTAGCAGGAAATGAAACAATAGCAAATATAAGGGATTATCACAAAGAACAGACATCTTTGATAAAAGCTGTAAAGCTACTAAGTGGGAATTAAACCACAGCTTATTCCACACTACCCTATCTATTAATCTCTACTAGGCTGCAAAAGTTAATTCTTCCTACAGTAAAACCTATTTTAAAAATCTTTAAGGGTTAGTCCCAAATGGTGAAAGCGGGCATGGGCTCAGCAAAGACTTAATACAAAGGCCATAGGTAGGAAAAAGCAAACAGCTCACAAACCTGGACTAGGTGGAGGAACACTGACATATGCTTTCACAAGGAAACATACATTTTTGGTACTTGAAGGCAGTCGTTACTAAATAATCAGTTTCAAAAAGCTGATGCCAAATAGGATAGGAATAACAATAACTGCTGAAATGAAAATGGAGGTGGCCTGTTTGGTTTCAGGTATAAAAAAGATCAAGTTGTATTCAATGTCATTATGGAACAACTCACAAAGGAGGTCTCCTGCTTTGATAGAAAATGGCTGCAGATGCAGATAAACAGCAAAAAGCACCACCAGTAAACACTGTAAACAGCCAACAGTGTTGAAAGTCCGCATAACATTATAGCTATCAATAGGTATTTTGAACACATTTACAAAATCCCAAATACTCAAATGTTTCAGTTGACCACCAGGAGCTGCTGGATGCTGGGAGCTTTCACAAATCTAACAGGCAATGAAAGACAGATCTAGAATTCATGTTGATCTTCTAGATGGACTTATTGTCATCTGTGGAATGGGTCCTGTACCTCATAGGCATTATACAGATGACTGCATGTGATAAATGGGCTGCTACATAGAGCACACACTGCACACAAAATGGATGTTTTAATTAGGCACACCTAACTTGACAGCATTTAACAGCCTGATTCAAACAGCCCTCACCTTTATTTCATACTGAGGACTACTTAATTTGTTACTTGGTTTGCAGTTATGAGGGAAGAATAAAACATGCTGTCTGGTTGCAGCAGAGTGAACAAGAAAGCTGTAAAATGCTGCAGTTTTGTACCTACTTCTTGGACCTAAAATTAATACAGAAGTTAGCCATGGCATCATAAGCAAGTTGTTAGCAAGCAGACAGTTATAAACACAAATGTTAGAAGCACATCCCTTCCAGCAGGAGCAGAAGAGGTGAAACTTTTCTGAACATGCAGTTATGCTCAAGGGTCTGTGTACCATACACCGAGAGCTACCACACAGCCTGGATGCCAGTGACCTTCTCAGCAAGCTTAGAACCTGCAGCAAGACACATAGGCTCTCACTTCCCAGTGAAGAAGGCAGTGCTTTGTTGAATAACAGAACTCTCAGTTTTTAACTCCTCAAGGTGAAATAAACACCATTAGATAGATACGAATGAGACTGTAAAACTCACTAAAAAAAGAAAAAAAAAAATTGCTCAACCTAAATTTCCAGTGAGAGGCCATCTAAAAGTTGTTCACTGAAGTGATCAGAATGATTGCAGTTTACTAATGTTCTGCATATTTTAAGTATATTCAAATAAAAGCTGATAGAGAAGCCTCAAGGAACTGAAAAAACAGCAAATAAGAATTATAATTACCTAATGAAACAGCTACCCAATACGATACAAGGTGGTAAGTCCTTCTTCCTGGTACCTGTAAGTCATTTACAAAGCACTGCTAATTCTTGGGAATGGGAAATAAAAACTTTTAATGGCATACAGTTAAATAACCGGCATGTCATCTATAGTAAAATGTCTTCAATATACTTGGGTCTCTAATTCTGCCTCCAATTAACTGTCCTCCTCCTGGACTGGTTGCTTTCTTCCTTTTCTGAAACACTTGTATCAGTGTCTGCGGATTGAAATGTAGATACTAATTGTCTATGAGAACAGAAGGATCATGCCTGACTCTTCTAATTTGTCCCTGATTCCAAGTGGTAATTAGAAGCATAGAATGGTTTGAGTTGGAAAGGGTCTTAAGATCATATAGTTCCAACTCCCCTGCCATGGGCAGGGACAGACTAGATTTCTCAAGGCCCTGCCCAGCCCTAGCCTTCAATGCTGGCAGGGATGGAGCATTCACAGCTTCTTTGGACAGCCTGTTCCACTGCCTCACCACTCTCACAGTAAAGAACTTCCTTATAACCAACTAAATCTCCCCTGTTAAAGTTTGAACCCATTACCCCTTATCCGATTACTACAGTCCCTGATGAGGAGTGCCTCTCCAGCATCCTTGTAGGCCTCCTTCAGATTCTGGAAGGCTGCTCAGAGGTCTCCATGCAGCTTGCAACACAAGACATTTTGATAAAGGCAAACAGTCTCAGTTTTTCTCCTCCACTGTTCCCAGCTGTTGTTTCTATGACCATCACAAGCCACTAACTCTGTAGTCTCAGAAGTACTGGTCTGTGACACATCTTTCTTGAAGTGCTGATTGTATTTTTAATAGTATTAATTACTAAATACTCTTACTCTACCAATAAAATGGTACATTATCTAAAAATGGCAAAACTTTTCCCTCACCAAAGGTTTCTACTTTACCTTTCTATTTATGGTGGAATAATATTTGTGAGGGGAATATTTATCCAATCATATAAGGTAACAATCTGAGGTAAACAAACTAAGGTATCCAACCATATAAAGTAACAATCATAAAGGTAACTTTAGGATGTTTTTAAGGATGTACATCATTTGCAATGCATTTCTCTAAAAGAATTATCACCTGGGCTTTACAGTACCTTTAAGTGAGCTTTGTGTCAAAAAAGTTAACATTTAGGTTTTTATATAAGCATGTGAAATAATAAAAAGAAAAAAATATGTAATAATTTAAGATCAATTCTCAGTTAATGTGAAGTTGCATCCTAAAGGGGGTTTTTGTTACTATTTCACCCAGATAAGAGGTTAAACAATGCCAGCAAGATACTATCCTCATGCAGAAGATACTATCTTGTTTTTTTTATTTAAAATATTTGAGTAGATATATTAACTACAGCATATTAAGTTAATGACACACTGAATTATCATTATGGGTAATGAAAACAGTAATTAAATGTTACAGCTTGCACGCATCATTATTATCTTATTTCCTTTACAAAATAACAGATTGGTTTAGATATCAAATCACATGAACAATTTCTAACAGCAACGGTGACAAAAACAGAATACACTGAATGATATCAGTGCCAGTACTTCTAGGATAAGAACTGTATAAACATGGAGTGGAAGAAGGACTGGAATAGGTATATCTAATGTTAAGCGTGGCCACAGTGGGCATAATTTCTTGTATTTCTTTAATTCAGACAGCTACCTTTTGAAGAAAATGGTGAATTTCTGCAGTAAGCATTCATCAGACAAAATGCAAACTGAAACTGCCTTAGGCAATGAATAAAATATCATGGAAATGACAGCTTGGTTATTAAGAGATGTTTCTTCACATTACAAAACCTTGATACGATCTGATTTGATTCACATACATGTGCTGGAGGGGTGTGTACACAGAAAGAACAATCCTGGGAAGCCCTGTAATGGACTGCAGCCTGAAACTGTCTAAATTAGTAAAGCATATAACAACCGGCCTTTCAACCTTTACCTCTCTTGCAGCCTTGGTACAATTGGTAGGAGTTTGTTTTTTTTTCCTTTTTATTTCCTCCCCTCTTTTTTTTTTCCCCCCTGAGTAACTGTGTAAACTTAACAGCATGAGAAAGGTTAAACTGTGGTGAAATACTGGGGGTACTTTCTGAAACAGTCAAAGGAGGAACAACCTAGGAAAGTGTTTTTGTGTTCCATATGACAGTACAAAAGTAAAAACTGAAGGGAACTATAATAGAGCACAAAATAGTTTTTATTATTTTGCAGCATTTTTTCCTTAATGCTTGAAACCAAATGTTTGATGAGATTATTTTTAACCAAAAAGCTCCCTTCGAATTCATTGGAAAATTTAATCTGTGCTTACTAGTGAACAGCTTGTGTTTATATTTTCCAGCACATTCCTATTAAAAGACTGGTACATCAGAAGGTAGCAGTTTCCAATGAAATACTGTCAATTTGCTTGTAGGAATCAGATACCCACTGTATGCAAGAGTTAGCAAGAAAGCAGATACTAATAAACCATTGTTACATATTTTCTTGAGACCGTATTATATACCCGCTCTATGTTGCTAGGCAATGAAAGCTGAATCACAAAGAACAGCTTCATGGCAGAAGAAAACTTGAACTTATTTGAAATTTGAAAAACAAACCCAAAACAATACCAAACCAAACCCCAAAATCACTATTCTGACTAATTTCTGAGACAGGAACATATAATATAGCACATGAATCACAAAACTGATGACAAATGATGTCCCAGGAGGATCTTCCTATTGCACTATACTTTTTCTGTTGAGGGATTACATTTTTATGCCTCTTCTTCCTATAGGAGAGCTATGCAGCTTTTGAATATTCCAACAACAGAGAAAAAGAATCAGCACAATAATTAAAACCTTTTCATTTGCAGTCTTAAACTTTCAGCATGGTACAACCCTGCTAAGAGAAGATGCATACATACTTCAGTGAAAAACAGAAGGAAAAAGCACAAATCAAGCATTAACAAGCAAGAATAAAACAGCAAAACAGATTTCTGGGTGCAGCAAAGCAGAAAGGAACTGCAGATCGTGGGACAATAGATATTAAGGGACAATGGACTGAAAACAGTTGAAAGAAAAAGAAATCTTCAGCTGGTCTAAGTCAGCGTAGCCCCAGGGAAGTTACGCTCACTTAGGCCTGGTAGGAATCTGGCAACCTGAAAATAAAAAGAGAAAAACTTAGGGATAAGCAGAAAGATGCAATTCCCTTCTTCTGGGGAGAGGGCAGAAAATTCTTGTCAGTGGAGCTGAAAGGGTAGGAGAACGGGCAAATAAGCAAGAAGACATAAAGCTAGAAGCACAAAGCACAGGAAGCAAAACCAAACTGACATAATGGCAGCATCACCAGGTGGTAAGGAAAGAATTTAGGGAAGAATTGAAAAATGAAGTAGAAAGAGAAAAATTACATGCTTTTAGGGTATTTGAATTCCTATTGAAATAACTGCTTCTTGCATATACCCATCAGAAGCACTTCAGTATCATTCTTGGTTACACTGTTAAATACCATAAAATTAGGTGCACATTAGGATTCCTGGAGTATATATGGTTACATTTCTGGACTATTGTTACGCTAGACAGACAAATCTTTCCAGGTGTGATGCTCCCTTTTTATCTCCCTGTGATCACTGCAAGGTGAAAAATGTCTTCAATAAGCATTCTAGCAGTAAATATCATGGGGCGAGATCATATGGAAAGAATATCCTTAATGTGATAAAAATCCTTTAATGTTAAAGTACAATTTGCCATCAGCCAAGATTATTTTTGTCAATTCTGCTTGACATCCAAACCAAAGTTATTTAAGGAACACTCTTTACAAGTCTCTACAAGCACGCACAATGTGAATAACCAGAGTGCTATGCAACAAAATGCATTTATATATTTGTAGGCATTATGCAGACATATGTACCTGATTTATTATATCCTCTACTATGTGAAGGAAACACCAGATCACAGATGAAGATATTCTTTAAGTTTGTAGTCCAGTGACTGGAACACCTGTCTAGAAATGACACCCTTTGTTGTGTAAACAATTTGCAGTTAACTTCTTGGGCCAATATTCTATCATAGAATCATAGAATAGTTAGGGCTGGAAGGGACCTTAAGATCATCTAGTATCTCTGCAAACTTTTAAAATAAAAGCAACTTACAAATGACTGGTACAGGTTTGTATGCTTGCCCTCTCTTATAAAGCAAAGAATAATTTCCTACATTAAGCAATAATAGAGCTGGGGTCAGAAACAATATGCCTGGCCTGCAAAATATAAGGATTTTAATTTTTTCTTTTTTGTTTCAACATTACATTGAAATCTGAAGAATTACAGTTCTTTTTTGGGGTAGAAAACCTATCCTTGTCCAACCAAAACAAGACAGTATCCTGTAATGCAGCTGGCTATGCAGAAGACTAATGATCCTTTTCTCTTTGGTTTTAAACATAATTGCTACTCTGAAGCTTGAACATGTTTTCCTTATGAAAACACTGCTATCGGCACAGGGCTGTGGAAATCCCAATTCTGAACTCATACCAGAAAAGTGGCAAAAAATAGTATCTCAAAGCTAAGTAATTGCTCTGGATAGCATGAAAACTGAAGAGAATAAACATGTAAAGATGGAAAATTTAACATGAATATAGATCCACCTTGTTGATAACCTTGTTAACAAAAATAACATACTCCCAATTGCAAAATCCTGATTACAAATCCCTAATACTATATGTAAATGTTTTAAATACAGCAGCTATTCACACTGCATACATCTGTATGCTACATTTACATAAATGCATGCAAATAAAAAATACACCCATGTACACACATGTTCTAACACTATACAAAGACACACAAATAGGCTAACGTTCGTAAGCAAACAGCAGGTATAAATGAGTATGCACAGATAAGGACAATATGTCATGTTGGACAATAGCCTGTGTTGTCACCGAAACGTACTCACCATTTGCAGAAGATCAGAAGAAACCATCTGCATGCAACACATTGCTGTTGCCAAAGCACAGACAATGGTGGAGATGATATTGAGAGCGCACACACTGAACAACAGGTCCTGTGAAAACACATGCATCAGAATATCATCTCTTAGGGACACAAAGGACGGGATATATTTTTAGCAATTTCATAATAAACACTATCAACTGCTCTCAACTGATATGGTCGCAATTAACCGCGTGGAACTCGCTCAGATCATACCAATTTTTTAAGTCACTCTGCAAAGAAAATAATTACAGAAACAAACATCTTCCCCTCCCCACTCCTTACAATACATTTGTTATTAGGTAGCTCCTCAGAAGTACTGATACCTCAAGTTTTCCAGTTGTCTGAAAGAAAAGACAAATTACTGCTTTCACAATTGACTCCAAGCTACAGTTGTCACAAAAAATATCCTACAAAATGGATTTCTGATGAAAAGCAAAACAAAAAACCACATCCCCCCCAAATCATACTGGAATTCCACTGTTTTGGTAGTTGAACTCTACACCTTAGGGTTATGCATGAAAAAACTCAGTGGAGATTCTAGTATTAAATAGATTACTTTATCCTCTGTTACATACTCTATGTATCTGAAACATGTTTAGATACACGGGAAAAGCAGTGATGCCATCATGCATTTTCCTTGTATTCAGGAAATAAGTGAATACGGCCACAGCTTTTTTTCCAAAAAACCAAAACTTTTTTAAAAAAATGTAAATTTATGTTTACTAAGTAGAATAAAATAAATATTTGAATTTAAACTGAAACATTTTTACAGCAAAGGTGTAATTGGAAAAAAAAGCATCCATCTCTTCACAGGGTTTTTATTTTTCTTCCCAACAGCCACTGCAAAGGAACACTGATTTAGCATGCAGGTGACATTTCAAAACTACTACAATCCTTTTACAGCAATTGCACACCTGATGTATGTTTGAGAATTACGGGGCTCAGTTAGTATACTGAACAGCAGCAGAAGTGTTTGAGAAAAAGCATCACAGAGAACAGATGAACACCAAATAAAATCTGTTAATATACCATGAATAGAAGCACTCAGTGTATAAAGATCATTCTGTGGGATCAAAGTTTAAAAGAGTATCTCACTCACTGCCAGTACACTGCTTGCTTTCCTTTTGCCAACAGTACTCACAAAAATTATACAAAGGTGCAGATTTACTCCTGCTACTGTAATTGCACCTCAAGTGACCTTCATCTGCAGATATGGGAACATGGCAGACATTAAATAGGCCAACAAATTCTAGTCATTTTGTAGCTTACACTGAGTCAGATTTGCTCTTGCTGATCTTGTCAGTGGTTTTCTGTCTTCTTGGCCAGCCCATCAGCCAGGGGAATAATGAATCAATAGCATCAACAGCAAAATACCAGTAGGGCCAATCTTTAACTCACATACAGAAGGTAATACAGAGAACTCGCTCAAATACAAGGTCATACAGACCCACTTAGATCATTCAAACAGAGGTAAATAGGCAAGTAAATCCCCAGAGATGCAATTAGCTAACAGTGGCACATAAAGAGATTAAGATCCTTCACATTCTGTTTTCCATATGTAAAACTAGGTAAAGAATACCAAGGCAGAGACAAGAACTAGGGGAGAAATATAATTATTTCCTAGGAATACAAAACTCCATTTATTGCTAACTACAGCCCTTTAGAACCAAAAGGTTTAGCTAATCTTAATGCACAACTTCATACCATTTATAATAAATTAAAAAATCTATACACCACCCAAGTTCTGGTAAAGCAGACGCAGGGGCTGTAAGAATGAAGACCTCAGGCCCACTGTAGGAGAGGATCTGGTTCAAGACCATCTTAAGA